>JACJUM010002477.1:374013-477562 GCA_020976665.1 Heortia vitessoides | reverse complement strand
CCCCCGCCACGGGTGGGCACAGCGCGTGCGCCACGGACGTCTCGGCAACCGCGCACCAGCCGCCCCCGCCCCCACCGCTTCCGCTTCCGCTCCCGCTGCCGCCGCCCTGTTGCCACGACCTGACGGGATGGTATTTTCTTGTTTGAATTTGAAACGAGATCAGAAAAAAATACTGCTCGATCCATCTGTTCTACTATCGGTTGTGTGACCAGTTAAACATATCCGAGTTAAAGAACAAACTGAAGGTGAGAATTCATGATCCATCTCTTGTTCTAGTATGTAGTGTGATAGGAACAGTGGCTTAATCAGCTCATCCTATATACGATGCGATAGCAAATAAAGTGAAAGTAAAGTATGCGAGGACATAACCACTGGATCTCTTACCGGACAATAGAAGAATTGAAGTCTCCGGAATGACATCTGAGGATCAGCAGACTACAATCTCACGTAGACGGTGCGATTGTTCGCTAAATTAGCAAAATGTACGGGGCGTACCTCAGCACGCAGTAGTCGCGGTGCGGCAGGTTGGCGCCGGCCGCCGTCACGTACTGGAACACCTCCGCGCTGGAGCCCAGCTTCTCCACCACGCGCCACTTCACCAGCGTGTCGTCCCAGATGTGCCGTTCGCGGAGTATCCTAAACAAGCAATCGTGGATATTTGTCTTGTTGATGTTGAAATATGAAGTGTTGTGGAGAAGTTTTACTGAAACTATACGCAACGTAGAAGTGACCTTGAGTGATATTTATAAAAAATGCTGATATTGTCTATCCTCTGAAAAAATTCAAGAAATATATTAAAAATAACTGTTCCAGCAAGGATTATGTCAACCACAAAACTGTTTGGGATTAAACTGCCTTAACAACTAGTTTTAAGACAATGGTTTGTTAGCGCTGAGGCCAGTGGGGGTTCGCCAACTACTACATAGGTGGTATAGATAGAATCTTTATCACCACCAGTTGCTTTCTGGTGGATCGCGTAATGAACCTGCAGTAAACTTAGTTTTAAGACTCGCCTGGTGCCGGTAGACTAGTTTAAGGAGGGCCTAATGAAATGACCTATCTGTGTTAGATGACTTTTATGATCCCTCGGGTCATCATCCTTATTGGAACCTTTATGTTATTATTTTTACTTATTTTATTGACAATTTGAAAGTGCTTGTAATGGGTCTTCTTAAATAAAGTATATTTGACTTTGACTTTGGAGTAACAAATTAAGATATAGAATGACTAACACCGTGCATAGCTTTATAAGCTTATGCATTCCCCTCTCTGTCAAAACTCGCCAGTGTCTAGTATAAGTAAGGCCTTGAACGTTCGTAGCGACAGGAACGATGTAAATTTTGATACATATGGAAAATCTCTATTCTATATAAATTATATTCTATCTAATTAAAATCACATTTATGATTTATTTTGTTTTCGTTATATGCTGTACAGTCTTATCTGCATACAGAGCTTCAAGTATTTGTTACAATTAACATGAATTTAACACATTGTCATTGGATATAGTGTCATCGTAATTTATCGTAATTAAATTTCGGTTGGCCTAATAAATAAATAAACAAAATAATTAATCGGAAACCAGGACATACCACCGACATAGAGCTATGGTGGCACGTCACTGTTGCCTCAGGGAATCTTTCTGAATAATTTAAATAGCCCCGCGGTTGTTCCAAAATCATCATCACCAACGTCGAGTGCTCGACCTTCCCATGTAAGAGGGGATTTTGTTTATAATTGCTTCGCTGGATAGGCATAATGGTTATAATGGCAAAGCGTAAAATCGCGAATGGAATACCCATCGCCAACTTATAGCATTTGAGCTACACTGTTTAGACTCGATGTGCCGCCATCTATCAATTTCGGTACCCAAGTCGCTGCTTAAAACTTTTATAAGCATGGTTGTGTTTCTAACTGACCTTTGCATGACCTCCTGCGGCGGCGCCTCGACGTCCGTGGTGGCGCGCCACAACCGCAGTGGGTGACCGTCGCCGACCTTCTTGCAGCACAGCTCAACGTGCGCTGGCCCTCCCGACACCGACATCCAACCTCGGCTCCTGCAGATACCATACACACACATGATACTCCACTCCATCCAATGCATTGTGTTTGCGAATGGAACAAGCGCAGAAGAGATGTCACAAGTATATCAAGGTTTATAAGAACCGTTTGAGTTTTATTTATGTATGAATTTTTCAATTATTCTTCCACTTTTCACGGGACATTTTTTCCTTTTTTTGTACCCTTCGTTTGGTTTACTTGGAAAATAAAAGAACTAGTATGGTTAAATTATCTCCTATCCACAAGTGCGTGTTACCGCATACGTATCGGCTTTAAAACGCACATCGTGTTAATGTAACTAGCAAATAAACAAATAATATATCGTTTTTATCTGACTAGCACGAAAGACTTTCTGAGTACGTATCCTTAGAATGTACTGAAAAAGTATATTTTATTTCGCCAAGCGCTGGTCAAATTTTGGTAAACAGTCTTGATGGCTGTCTAAAGTCTGATTAATATATATTTTATTAAGACACGTTCCTATCTCGAAACATTCAAAAAAATATAAATAAATTTTAAAGTAATTTAATTATAAATAAAAATAGTATATAAATTCAGTAACAAGTGTTGACAATGGTAAACTAAAATCAATATCAATGCTGTGTTCGGAAATATATCTAGTATATATTCCAAGTACCTTCCTACATGAAGTGCAATTTATGTTTAAAATATATCAGTATGTTAAAAATCTATTAAACTATAAAAATAAACACATTGTTACAATAAAGTGTTAGTGGCCACGACATCTCTACTTTATGAGATGGGTGTGGATTGGCGATTTTGGTGAAAGGATTATTATAGCTTCTGTTCTTCGTCCAAGTAAAAATATTGTACCAACTTTTTGACCAAAACTATGTTAATGTTCATTGAAGGCAAAATTTTTAAGTAATTATTCAGTCAAGTAAGTCAAAGTCAAAGTAGTCCGTCAAATCACTCGCCGAGCATAATAAAAAATATTTCAAGACGTATGCTATCTGTGAAGAGTTAGACAATAAATTACTCGGTCACACTACGACAAACGAAAGATAATATAATAGAAAATACAAGAAAAGAGAAGAACAGAAGTATAATATACATGGTGATAAGGTCGTGGGCACGCTCTAACACCGAGTCTCACCTCTTTCCTGATCGTCCACAGACTCTAAAAAGCATGAAAAAAGACTCTATAAGATACAGTTTTAAAGACAGAGTTACAGGAACCATGGTCTAAGAACAATCTTTAAAGAATAAAGCAAGTACAAGTAGGTTATATACGTCGAAATATGGAAACTAATAGGACGGAACAGGACTCACTTCTCTTTGGCTTCTTTCAGTAAAGCTTTTATGCAGGCTTGCTGGAAGCCTTTCCAGTCTTGGTTGAAATCCGCTCCCAGTTCCTCTAACGCCACCTGGAAATCAATATCGATCGTCGGCAATGATTCAAAACACTGAATCTCGGCTAGAAGTTTTCGACACTGAATGTGACCAAAAAGTGAATTTACTAGGTAATGTGGCATAATATCCTCAAGTCACAAGGTTGACAACGCGTTAATGATATCCTTGTGGTATTACGGGAGTAATTTTTTTATTACGACATTATCACGCGGACTGTACCCTTGTTTGTCGACTCGGTTTAATAAAAAAAACAGCATTCTGAGTTAAAGGCTCTCGTAGAATTTAGATTCAGAGGGTAGCGAAGTGTTACAGATATCAAACAGGAGAAGAGGAATCACGAATATAATACTCAAATAGGTATTCGACGTCCAGACAAAGAACGAACGCTATTAATCGTGTAAATATATGTCCCGGAGAGAGATCGAACCAGCGACCCTAGACGCGCGAGGCAAATTAAATTTGAGACAACACATGGAAAAGAAACGTCATAGGATGTCCGAATCTAAGGATCCGGATATTTCCAAGGTTCTGTATTCAACAAAAGGCAGCCCGCACCGGCACGCTCTCCTCGAAGTAGTTGAACTTGCAGCGCGCCAGCATGTCGGCGGGCGCCAGGAACAGGCGCCGCTGCTGCAGCACGAGCAGCTGCAGGCACGCGTGCGCCGCGCGCGACTCGCTGATCTGCCGCTGGTCCGCCGCGCCCTCCGCCAGCGACCTGCGGGTGCACCGGCCGCGTCCAGCGGCCGCGTCAGGACACACTCTCTATGCTTTTTTACCGCGCAGGGTTAGCGAAAACGTTGCACGTTTCTACACTATATACTATCCAGAATGTGTACCGAGAGGTTGGAAATAATTGAGTAGTTTGACTTAGAATTTCATCGTAGAGTCAGATATCTAGATATCTTTCCTGCATACTGAATAATTAACCCAATCGATATCGAACATACGAGAAGAATATTATAAAAATATTATAACCTAATATTAACCCGATAATTACTAAATTGTTAAAAAAAATAGGTATTCTTACCTAAAATGTAAAATTGTAAGTGAGATTTTTACCTTTTGTATATTTTAGCTTAAAAACTCAATTTTTTAATAGATTTACATTTTATTTACACAAACAAAAAGTTTTCTTACCAGCAAATAATATAATTATAATATATAAAAAACTGCAGATGAGTAAATGTGAAAGAATATCTTCATGTAAGTACACAATTAATAAAAAAGACACGCACAAATCCAAATCCTTTTAAAAAACCATCTCCGAGTCGTCAATTACGATCATTCGAAATAGGCTTCCAAATGTACACATTGCAAGACTCCTTATGAGATTTCTGTGCTCTTCTGAACTATGAATGGTAGGAAAACGAATTTTTGATCGGAAGCTCTCATTTCCTAACATTATTCTTCAGTCTCTCAGATAATTATATATTATAAAATACTCAGATATTACATCATGTAAAGGCGTTCGCTACATAAAGGTGCGCACGCGCCCAGAGCGGGCCCCGGCGGACCCGGGGCCCGCTCTGGGCCTCCCGCCGTGTTGATACAAACCCGTGGCACGCGACCGCGCCAGTAATACTATCTTAAAATACAACCACGCGAGACGGTTTCGCCCTCCATGATGTGACGGTAAACAGTACCTGTTGGAGTTGCCTTCTTTGGTGCTGCCGGAGTGCGGCGGCGCGTGGTGCAACCGCAGCAGAGTGGGCGCGAGACACACGGCGAGGTTGGAGGCCGTCATCTGGTTCACCGCCGCGTGCTCGGCCACCTGGTGTGACGGAGGACATTCGTCACTTTTTGGAAACGATACGAAACGAGCTGACGAATTTTTACTAGGTGCAAAAGTCTCGCCATCAACTCAGGCTAGCGAGCCTCTCTCTATTGGTACGATCTCCGCACTTCGCGTGTCAAGAAGTGCGCAATGCGTGTGATGTTAAAGCTGATATCTGAGTAATTGACAATTTAAGAAAATAAAAAACAATGCGTGTGTACACCAAAAAAGTAGCAGCAGAGTTTGATGGCGATTATTATAGTGTCTCTAAGTTAAGCATTTATTTAAGCACCGATCGTAATATTTTAAGCTAGAATTAATGTCAACATCATACATTAGGTTATCGTAAATATAAATTTCATCCCGGTTGCGAAAGCTGCGCTCTGCGATTTCCAATACGCTTGCCAAGAGCGGGAATTCTGAGCAAAAATACTAAATTTTTGGAGAAGCACAAACAGTGAACTTTCAATGGCTTTTATGATGATGATGCAATATCGATATATTACAACATTGTAAGAGAATGCTAACATTCGCCGTCGTATAGGATGGTGTCGCTGTCTATAGGCTAAGTTTAATTGGAACATCTAAACGAATTTTTCCCATTCTGTACCCGAACATAAATAGTTTGCTACTTACATCGGCGAGGAAGACCAACAAAGATTGTAAGGCTTCTAGATGTTCTTCCGGCAGTAATAATAGGGCACACTGGACCGCGTCTGGCCTTAACGGTTCTGGTACATCTGTAACATACAAGGTAATGTATATTTGACGTATTAAATTGGTGCTTGGTGTTTAATTGGTGTGGGTGTTTAAAGCTTAATCACTTTACGAATCACATCACAGTAAAATTATTACTCCAGCGAATACTCACATGACAGAATTATGTGTTATATTTACTTGTTATATAAAAGGTTCCGATGTTTTTAAACTAGAATAATTCTGACATCTTCAAGTAATAGTTATTGCAGTGCCCAATAGTTCGGAATCAAAAATATATAACAAAATTTGTAATTTCGATCGGAGACCGTTCGGTGATAATAATTGCAAAGTACTTACGTTGGAATATCGCTATGAAGGTCTCGCTCAGTTTATTGGTCAGCAACGCGTCGGGCAGCTCCCTGAAGTACTGCTTCACCATGTCGGCTACGTCGTGTGCCTGCGCGCCGTCGAACAGCGTCGTCCGCGGCGCGTCGGGGCCCTCCGCCGCCCCGCCCGCCCCCGCCCCCGCCCCCGCACCCGCGCCCGCCCCCGCCGTCTCCACCAGTCCGCGCAACTTCGCGATACGAGACTTCACTCCCGCTTTACGGAATATACCCATCTAGAGGCAAATGATAATTCTTTAGTCAGGTTTCCACTTATGTCATTTCCGTCGTCGAGATGGACGCGTCTCGATGGGGGGATACAACTTATATATATAGTTAGAAATAAAATATAGAACTTTAAACTACTGGTCCTAGCCTTGTTGTGTTTGAGCTACACTATTTCGGATGGATATACCGACACGTGGTCTGAAGGGAGATACCATTCTTTACCGCCGGTACCGTCTGGCTGATCTGAACTTGAGTTGCTACAATAATTAGAATGTAAATTAGACAAAAAACATTGCACTTACTTGATCTAGAGCGTTATTTTTTAACCAGTTCAACGCGCTCTGGATAGGCTTTGGTAAGGAATGACCGGTCCGTTGTAATGAAACAGTCAGCGGCACACCGAACACGGTTTTATCTGAAATTATTTAAATAAGATACTTTTAATAAATGATAGAAAATGAAAATGATCTTTAGATTAATCTATTAAATGTAGATAAAACCACTTGACCTATAAGTGCTCCATATGTACACACAGCAACACATCTGTGTAGATAGAATCATCTACCAAAATTTTGCAATTGATATTAATTTATAATAGCGAACCATTGAGTTCAAAATTTACTGTAAAAGTTGTCAGATTTGGATGGGTTGATCTGTTGCCAACCGTACATTGATATATATATAAGTGCAAAAACTTTAATAAATAAATTTGAATAGATAAGATACATTCAAGCCTAAATTTGGATCAAACAAAGTTTCAGATATTCGTCAATCACCTAATTTTTACTTGACTATGACTGAAGCCACGAATCGAGGTTTGTATTAATTAATAAACCAATAACATTTAAACAAAATAATATTATACTGAAAGCAAAGTTGTTATGAATGATTTTCTCACCCCCCTCCCCCGATCCATATCCTACATTTTGAAAATAAGCTAATACTGATAATAGTTGGATAGTAGAATCTAGCAATTCCGTTATTAAAATCCGACATTATCAGAATAAGACACGTTGAAATTGGACCGCACAGGTAAAAAGATGCGCTTATCTGCAATAGTTTATATTGACCTTTGTAGTCTGGTGTCTTGATCTTTCTGATGAGTTTGGGCAACTCCCAGTTCCAGCCGGACTTGTGCGAGGGACAATACCGCTCCATGCACGCAGTCAACCGCAGCAACGCCAGCTTGCGCAGGATGTGCAGCTGCCCGCACGACAGAGACGACATCGGCCTTGACACTGGACATTTAGATAAAACATTATCATCATCATTATATCAGCCATTGAAAGTCCATTGTTAGACACAGACTTCCCCGAATAAAATTAATATTTTCCCCTAATTTTAGCGCTGGGCAAGCGTGGCTGAAATTGCAGAAGCTTCGCAATAGAGATGATGTTTTGGATAAATATACGCCTTATATTGTGTATTAAATGTAAGTTTGCAGGATATAGGTATGTCCAAGTCTAAAACACTATTAGCCGTGAGGTATCGGTAGAGTAGAATAGTACCTCCCCTATACTAGGTGTCGTAACAAGCTACTAAGGTACCAGAACCGACGGATGGTGGTATATCCACCCGAAACAGTGTGCTCATATACACGGAGTGGGGATGGGCATCGCCGTCGGGAAAACTGCTCTTCTCGATTGCCAACACGCTTGCCCAGCGCAGCAATTATGGGCAAAATACCCCCTTTTTCGGGAGGCCTATTTCCAGCAGTGGACTACTGACGGCTAATATGATGAAGTCTAAAATACAAGTCAATTAAGTAGAAAATTATACTCCACCAATACTTGAAAAAATAAACAAACGAGAGTCACAAAACTTGGTAACTATCTGAACATTAGAAAATATAGCTTGCACTTACGGTACGCTTCAGGGTCCTTTTGGTTTTGCGGTGTTGGTTGCAACGTGTTGTTGGCTTTAGGTCCTCCGTTTAGTGCATTTGTTCTGAAGGAATACCATCTTTGGATATTGGTTCTGTAAAGAGGAAAAAACGATAAAGAAAAAGTATACTAAGGTTATGATACATACATTGTTAATCGAACTCCTCGAATTTTCTCAAATAGAGTCTCAGTTATTTATTTTATAATAACATTCTACAGATTAATGTGGAGCAATTTTCTAGGACTTTAAAAGAGATCTCTTATATCTAAGTGTCAATGTTCGACGGGCCCTATGGCGCAAACGCTAGTGATTCTATCTTGTGCGCCAAGGTTCATAGGTTCTGTGTCTGGGTGTTAAATATGTGTATTTAAATAGTATATTCGTGATTCCTCTGTTGCCTGATATCCGAGACACAATTGCTTTAAGCGACTTATCACGGAGTTAGTTCAATATATGAGATGCTGAATTTATTTATTATTATTATATTATATATCTTATTCAATGTAACGCATTGTAAAGATTAATAAAATTGGCTATTATTGTGATGTTAAATAATAAGCCTGAATTCATTCAAATATATCAATAACTTACTTCTTAGTTTTTATATCGAGGCTATCATCATCATCGTCCTGGTCTCCATCGTGTGACCTTGAACCTGCCGAGTTTGGACTTCCATCTAGCTCCGAACTCCTCGATGCTGACTTATCTCGCTTCAAACTACGGTCACGGAACCTGACACGACAACCACATATGTTGTTAATTTTATTAGTATTTCAATTAGATATTAAAGTTTCTGCAGTAAGGAGATCTTAAACAAGTCTTTGGTTACGAGTGCAATGAGTGTTTCACTTGTCTTTGCATATTTGCATTGAAGCTATGTAGACTTCAGTATTATTAGATTTTTTTTTACTATTCTAATTCGGTGTGCTATCAGCTATATTTTTCCTCTTGCTATAGCTCTAGGGCTAGCTATTTATCTTATAATAACAATATAATTATAATAAGATAATTAAAAAAAAATACTTATTTAAAAAGTTACCATAGCTAGAAATAAATCAGCTCCGTTAACGCGAGCTCCGATCCGCTAAACCGAACGAAGTCTACAAACGAGATGAGTAGCATAATTTTAACACATACGTAAAGTCATCCCAAATAATTTGCAGGAACACTAACACGTTACTCTCGAAACAGCCGCACAAATCACTCTCCTCTGACACTTCGAGTTGAACCATCGCGCCTACACCATCTCACACCGTTCCTTCACTTTTACAACTGAAAGTCCTTATACGACCAAGTCGCCCGTGTATAGGATCGGCGCAGGCGCACAATAGCAGGCATTAGCATGCGAATAAGACATCGGACCCATTACCATTCGCTATTATCGCGAAACACTCGTTTGGGCTAATGAATGCTGGTTCTTAGCAATTAGTGGACGAAAAGAACTGCTTTCAAATAAGGTATGTCGTGGGATTTTTATTGTGTTTAAGTGAAAATGTAACTGTTTTGTTGACCTGCACCGATATCTGTTTCTGGAGAACTAATTTTTTATTGAAAAGGTTTATGTTACAAAAATGGTAACCCTGTATTTGTATCTGCCTCAAAATACAGGTTTACCATTGCACCTATTTTAGAAGTTCTATTACTGATGTCTTAATGATTATATAGTGTCTAGTCTACAGTCCTAAAACATTACTTATCTTTTCACAAGGCTATCTAACGCTTAAATATAATTAAAATAGGTTCAACCAAGTAAATGATGGATCCACCAAGAGCGAGTAGCGAGAAAATTTAGGAGGAATTTATTGAATAATTTCAACGTCGATCGAACATAATCAATTAATACACAAATCTTCGGATAAACCATCGTTGGCTTTATTGGAATTTAGTTACAAGTTCATATCCACCCTAAGCCCGGCGCGATTAGCTCATGCCAAGTTGCAAACTTGCTAAGTGTACTTGATGACTTAATTCCCTGTTGCCTTCACCAAATACTTGAACCGACCGGATGTAACCGGTTTTAATGCTAGCACGTGTATCACACGAAACAATTAACTCAGCTTATAAAATTGAGTACATGACGCCGTAGACCTTGTCATGTTCTACACAAGTGCTTATTATGTTCATATTTAGAGCGAATATTTTAAAATCAACTTGAACTTTTCTCTCCATTACATTATAATTATGAGTGCAGTTGTTATTTTTATTAATACAGTACGGTGGATGGTGTAAAAGTTACCTGTGGTAAGTAAAATTTTTTTAACAATACATAGCGTTTTGTCAAATGCCGATTATTAGATGCCTATAGAGAAATTAAACTATTTGTTAATGGCATATTGGAAAAGGCTGACCTTAATAATAATTGTGACATTAGTTTGAGTAAATAAAATTAAACTAATCATAACGATCCATTAAAATATGACTAAAAAGTTTACCTTTAAATACTATTATAATGATTACTAGAAATGTTAGATTTTTATTATAAAGTTAATTAAACTTAATTATAAAGTTGATTCGGATAGTTAATGTACTTTAATAATATTTTCCTAAAAAAATAAATTCTGCAGCAAATCAAAGTACAAACGGTTCAGCAGAAAAGAAATTTACATCAACAGTTTACTCACTTTTGGCCATCTTTCCCTAAATTTAACGAACTCGTTCTTATGGCTTGTCGCCGATGAGCCGTGTGACCTGGTGACTTTTGGACTTCGCGCAGAATCTCGGGATCTGGCTTCAATTCCACTGGTGATGGGGGCTCCACGTAAACCTGAAATATGCAACATGGAAGTTAAAGGACGTGAACATTTTAAAAATCAGTATAAAACTGGGTTATAAATACTTCGTCAATTTTATAGATTCACCTCTGTATTGTGATGAGTATTATGATCCTTATAGTAGTTGTGCCTCCAGCTGGCTGGCTGGCATTCTGAGTCACTCAAAGCGCTGGAGTCGTCATTCTTAACGCCTCTATGGAATATTCTTTTGGCACGGCCTAACTTAGATTTGGAACTTTTATTACTGGACCCCATGCTCCCGTCAGATGCGTAACTTGAGCTGTCATCACCGAAGGGGGGATTTAAAACAAAAGACTGCTCGATAGGACCAATGGGTGAAGGAGGCATTATAGTCATTGGCGATGGAGGTTGTGTTCTGATAGCTGGTGGGTGCACTGGCGAACTATTAAAATCTGGGAAAGGGAAAGCTGTTGGCGTAGTTGGAGTCATGTCTATATAATTTAGGTCGGGATATTTGTCTGTTTGGACGTCGAGAAAGTGTGGTGAAGAGACGATCACTTCTGTTCTGTTCTGTCGTTTTCTTCTGCGGGTTTTTAATGACTCCACTCGTCTGAGGAGCGCTTTCGCTCCATCTCTCAGTCTCTCTGAACCCGTTCTTCTAAATCTCGTCCCTGTTTCTTCCTCGTCTTCTTTGTCACTTGGTAACTGTATCATTGGTTGACCCGGAACTGTTAATCTGGACATACACAAAACATAACAAAATAAGCTCAAACCATGTGATATATTATTTTATCTGAAAGCTGTGATGTACCGGCAGAGTAGAATAAATAGTACCCACCCCTGTACCAAGTGTCGTAAGAGGCGACTAAGATATCAAAACCGACAGATGGCGGTATATCCATCCAAAACAGTGTGGGTCAAATGCACAGGGCTAGGATGGGCAGCAGCATCCCCGTTTGGAGAGCTGCACTCTGCGATTACCAACACGCTTGCCCAGTGTGGCAATAATGGGCAAAATTCAAACCACAATAATTAATTCTACATACTATGGAGTGCGACAATGTTTTATGGGTGGAAACACGAGGTTATTAATTTAGATTTCAAAGGACCGTCCACTAATTAGACTTTGTTAATTTTCAAAACATGTATGAATAATGTTTTGACTCGTGCCGCGTCACTCCGGCTCAATTAGCAAGACATCTGCATTTTGAATCAACATGGCGAGCATAACTAACTGGTAACATAATTAATATGTCGTTCTCGAGACTCCACTTGACAAAGTGGAAACGACGAGATTCATTTATGTGAAGCCATTTTCCAAATAAATTAATCGCCAGTAATATTGCAGGGGAGTTATCGTGAATTGGGCCAAGCGGAGTGGCAAGTTTGTAATAACTTCTCAACTTAATTAACTACAATTATTCTATTACATTTCACTGGAATAACTTTGGGTGGATGTTCGAGTCCCTAACGGGTTGTGGAAGGGTTTTTCTGCTTGGTTAATTGTTTTGACCTTGACTTGAATTAGGTATAATGGCGGGAGTGTTCCGAGGGTCGCTTGCGCGCCAAGGGTCAAATATGTATATTATGAATAATCGTGTTTCTTTGGTTCTGGATATTAAACATGTGCTTAAAATAATATTCGGTGATTTCAGTGTTGTATGAGTATAACATAAGTGGTTTAACTTTTCTTGGAGTCAGGTATGTATGTTATTGTACGAGACTTATTCTGTCCTTGTTCTGAACTTCAAAATTCCGGTATGTGGTTGACCCCAGTAAAATAAAGAAAAATAAAAAACATCATATTCCTATTTCGGTAACTTTTTAGAAATATATTCATTACTGCGACTTTTAGATAACTAAACAGGATGTGTTTACATGTTTTTTTCTTTATAAACTTACTTTATGTTTTTGTTTCTATTTTGATTTATTTCCTAGAGATGTCGCATTTTTCTATAATTTCTACATAAATGTTTTCATATTTCTTGTCTAGCTAGAACCTTTGAGAAACTTTATAAAATTTTCACATATTTTCTTAATTATGATACTAGACTAATATACTTATATTATGTATTTTACTTTTCCCGACACACCGAGAAACGTTGCTTGTGTATTTTAACCAGTTTGGCTTAGTACTGCAATATATGAATTTGTAGGGTTATAAAGATAAATTACTGAGTAACGTCGTTTATATACAGAAGGAAGATAACGCGCTAGTGATATTTATTACACTTGCAATTTCGGCGACTGCTTTTTATTTTTTTATTATTCCAGCTCGACACAAGCATACGGTCCACGTGACAGTAAGAATCATCGCAGCATTAAGACGCTTGTAATATCACAAGGATTACACTAGCGCGTTAGCAAACTTGTAACTTGAAGATATTATGTCATGTTATCCAGTAAATTCACTGCCTGTCTCACCCTTCACACCGTAACACACCAATGCGAACACTGCTTTTTTGCGGTAGAAATAGGTGCGAGTGCGGTACCAATGCAGACGACCTTTGTATAAGGTTACTTACTTATCTTAAGAGGCACCTTTGTTTCTTTTCCAACTGAGTAGTAAGTAGAGCGCTCAGTTGAAAAAGAGTGTATTAGTGAAAAGAGGATATTACTTAAAAACAAGAAAATGTTTGTAACATCAAACTTTTTTGATAGCTACAGTTTTAAGCAATTAATAATTAATGCCTTTCTATCTTTGATCAAAGTGGGACAGGGCTAGTTGAGTTACTTTTTTGTAATTAAAAAGCGGGCATTTTCCGTTCCACATGGCGCTAAACAAACAAGACCTTCAATTGCTACGTTAATTAGTGAAAGAAAAGTTAGCTTGTCGTGAGTAATGGTGAGAAGATTATTTTATAGATATGATTGTAGTAAACTAATTTAGGGTACCTTGAACAAAATAAATGAAATTAATTACAATTTGTATATATATTTTTATTTTAATGCTTTTATTTTTTATAAGGTGCTCAGTTTTTGAAAATGTGGTTTGACGTTGTCCGATGCAAGGTTACTTAAATTGTAGTTTACACGTGTAAGTAGTTTGAAATAAAATTAAAAAGGCATGTTTTTCGAGCAAAAAATTGTTGCAAATATAAAATGTTAATGCAAAAGCCCAATAACAATAAAATAATCCACGACAATTTGACAAATAAATAATCACTATTGCTGTGGTTGTAAATCTATATTTTTTAATAAATAATCTCTTTAGCGTGCATTAGAAAAAACAATTCTTATGTATATTTGATTGAACTGATAGCTGGTCATGCACATACTTAGGACTTTTACCTACATTTAGTATTACTTAACATTTAACGATTGCTGAGTAAATAAGATAAATATTTATTCGTTCGTTCGACTTAAACATATGTCAATTAAATCGGAGAGTTGTGTCTACGGAACCACTATTGCGCAAGCTCGGGTCGACCTTGGTTCCAGCGTGGAGTTATATTCACGCGGCAACAATTAATCTTGCATTAGTGCTTTCCGCTCTAAAAAACGAACCGCCCTTTATGTAGGTTATTGGGTTTGACGCAATCAGTCAAAAGGTGCAGCGGAACTGAACGCGTTGCTTGTCAACCACTTTTATCTATTTGCCATAGATTGATTCAGATATTTGTTAGCAGCTTTTTTAAGTAAGAGCATTATCAATGTAAAGTGAATTTAGGGCTCATTCGAGTTGTGTGAGATGGCAGCATAGGTCGTCTACAAGAATGTAAGCTGTCTGCTACCATGAGGTAGACCTCATACAAAAGGTCGTCTGCATTAGTACCTCACACTCACATATTTATACCGCTAAATAGCAGTGTTCGCATTGATGCGTTCCGGCTTGAAGGGTGAGAGAGGTAGCGAAATTACTGTCTATTGTGGCATAATATCTTCAAGTCACAAGGTTGGCAACGCGTAAGTTATATCTTTGTGATATAACAAGCGTCTACAGGCTGCAGGGGTGCAGCGGACTCTATACTTGTTTGTCGACTGATAAAAAAAATCGATCGTTGTTATCACATGCCCGATTGATCCCGCAGGGTTCGCGGGATCTGCAAGTGCGAATGCTCTTCTCAGGCTCAACGGCTAATAGGTGGCCATCCTGAGTAATAGTTATGTTTGCGAAAGAAGTGATTGAGTGAGACCGGCCACACTAGTGCGATCCGTTCCCGCACGAGGGGCCAGGACTGCACGCGTTCGCCGGCAAAAATACGATGTACTGTTCTACAAAAAGAATGTGTGAAGTGTTTGTAACTGTAGAGGCACTATATAATTAGTAAGAAGGCAACAAATGAATGTTATGAAAAATAATTGATAAATACACTTGCAAAACAACAGTAAGGTAATAGCTTTTGACATTGGACTACAACAAGACAGAGAAATTGCTAACAATATTATGCTAGACTGGACTAAATTTATTGTTACTATTATTGTTTGTGTATACTGTATATACTAGCTTAGCTTCATATTTTGTGTGTTTATATAATGTGTGCGTAAATAATGTGTAACACACACATCTACACCTACATGTACACTACAGAGCATAGGTGCCTATAAGAACAGGCTAAACCTAGTTTAGGTACCTAAATACCAAAATGTAATTTAGTTTAAGTTTCCTTTTGTTGTTGAATAAAGTTATTATTATTTATACAACATACATTTATTTTTATATATACACTTTTAAAACAATTTTAATTAAACTTTGCTCACTGTGTGCAATTTAGTCCAAATTGACAGGCATGATAATATTTGTTTCGTTTAATAGACGCGTTGTTTTAATTTCAAATTATATCTTCATTTCATGACAGAGTTATAATAATCTACGAGTTTCATATTCTAACTACATTGTATAATTGCCTATATAATTTGAAAAATAAATGTATATCTTAGCTTATGTATGCCTTAAATGTTGCATGGCTGGCCGCATGCCGATATGTAATGAGTGTATTTGTATAACACTTAAAACTTTTTCTTTTTCATAAGCTAGGATGTATGTAGGCTGTACAGTGTGATTAACTTTTTGTAAAGTACTAAGTTAATAAACAGTATTAAATAAATTTAAGATAAATCTCTTTAATTTTAGATAAAATAAGATTAAACGTGAATTTATTCGCCTTGAGGTACCGGCGGAGCAGAATAGTACCTCCCACTGCACCAGGTGTCGTAAGACTCGCGTCGCGACTAATGTACCAGAACCAACAGATGGCGGTATATCTATCTGGAACAGTGAGGCAATGGGCAGCAAATCCCCGTCGCAGAGCAGAATGCATCTCTGCGCCCGCTTCCCGCCCGCAGTCGCGCCCCGCTACCTCTAATGGCCTATCATTATATCTTATGGTTTAGCAATCCAAAATGGAAACGTGATAGGTGAAGGGATAAATACCCGAATTGTAAGTAGAACAAATGGCGTGATTACAGTCATTGTGTCGGCCCTTAGCGTACTACTTCTTTTGTCGTGCCCGCTTTGTTTACAGAAGTTATGGCTTAATCCACCGATCGGGACCGAGGTTTGTGTACCGACGCTTGAGATTACAAATCCGATTATTTGTTTGAAGTACCTTTTAGATTTTGATTGCAGTATTTTAATTGTAAAGATAGCTTTGTTTATTTTATTGTAGTTGTAGATTAAAATTCATAAAGTAGAATCTGAGTACCTAAAGACATTGTTTGTTTCAAAGTCTTCGCATTGTTCTCGTCCTCGCACCCTATTGTTATAGAAGGATTCTAATAAACTGTATTTTCTTTAAGTACATTTTGCAAAGCTTTATTATATAGATTTATTAATTTCCAATTGCTAGTTTTACAAAAAAAACATATATTTGTAATATAAATTAATAAAATGTTTAACATAAATATAACACACACTCATACATATTATTGGGCCTAATGTATTAAATATATAAATATTGAGTTTACTTTAAACCTTTCGAATTTTTCGTCATAAACAATTAACGCCTGCGCACATCTTATTCGTGTTATGCAATTAAATAAAAAACATAAATATAAAAGATTAAATGTTAACGTATTTTACAAATATATTTAAATTTTATTTAATCAGCCCTAAGCTCTCAGCTGTGAGCTACCGGCAGACTAGATAGAATAGTACGTCCCCCTATACCGCGCGTCGTAAGCGGCGACACCAACATGATATTAATACCGACAGATTGTGGATATCCATTAGAAACAGTGTAGCTTAAATGTAACTGGGAGGGGATGGTTAGAAGTATACCTGACGCAAAAGTTACACTCTGCGATTGCCAATTATTAAATACCAAATTGCACATCTTTTACTAATTACTCAAATAGATTGCGAGGTATAAAAGTACTACTAAAGCAACTAAAGTAAACTTTTTATTTTATTTTATTTGTTTTCTTTTTTATTTATAAATTTTAATAAACAAACATATTTTTATATAAATAAAAAATTTTGAAATATGAAAATGTTACATAAAAATAAAAGAAAGCATAAGTTAAATTAGATTTAGTGCATGCTTTAGATCAGTAAGTGAAATGTAAATTTCATCTAAGTTAAATAAATTTATTTAACCTTAAATATATACAAAAACGTGTCACGAAAATACGCAGTATCAGTAAGATTATTGTAATGTGACGTAATTAAAGAAACAAAACGAGCGGCCTACCGTAAGTCCATTAACGTTTACAACCGCCAACGTCCATACAATAACACATTTAAATACTTCAACAGTGACACTGGCACCTAAGTGGCCTCACACGTCAAGACAGAACCATTACGAGCCATATCTGATAATCATTGACTAGGCAAATCCACTAAGCACAGAACCTTCATTACAGTGGCAACATAAAATAAATCTGAAGAAAAAGAAGATTTGATAGGTCCAACTATATTGGTGGTCAGAAAAATAAAGACGAGTCTTTTATCGAGTGTTCCGATCGTTTGCGCAATCGAACACCAATAAATAGAGTGTGGGGCCCTCAGAAACTGTTACCTCATTAACATGCTAGTTCCAATGATTAGGAACATTGTGAAGAGCCTTATTAAATTCTTTGTCCGCATATTGATTGATAGGATGGTGCGGATTGATTTTAATTCAAAAGATTAGAGTTACAAAGGGCTATTGAAGCGTCGGGATGACGGTGTGCTTTGGATTAATGATCATAAAATTAACTGGGGGCCATAAAAATATTTAAGAAGAAATGGTAGTAGCGATATAAAATATCAGAATTTATGTTATAGAAAATCTAAGTGACAGCATAACAATCAGAAAGGTTGCAATCTTTTAATTGATTGAATAATTTTTAATACCGTGTCGTTATTTTTCGGAATATGAACAATAGTCTGAAATACTTAGCCGTAAGGTAGCCGACACTGGTTATAGTTTCGTTCCAACGAAACAACAGGAGACGTCGTATTGTTAAGTAGTACCCATTGGAAACCTTCGCGAGATGTCTTAAAACAAGACACGAGTATCTCAAGCCGTTTACAAAGTGCTCCCTCCTCCTTGGTTCTTGTAACAATGAAGCACTTTTGACGGAGAAATTATGTCTGTCGCGTACCATGTGAGATATTTAATATTACTTATTTTTATATGTACTCTAACCTATTTTATATCTATATAGTGTGCTATATACTCATAACTATAGAGTATTTCATATTATAGATCACTATAAGAATTAGCGCCGAAGCCGGTATGGGTTCTAATAATACCTAACATCAGGTGTTATTGGAACCCATATCATCATCAGTTCTTCTCGCAGGTCTTTTCTGGTGGCTCACATAATCAATCCGTAGTAGTACTAGTATTAAAGTAAGACACTCAATGACTTATTTGTTTAAATGACTCTTATAACACAGGTTATCAGGGTCATCGGTCATTAGTGTAAAATTGTAATTAGTAAATCTTTATTCAAAAATTTTTGTTTTTTTTTGACGATTTAAAGGTGCCAATGATGGCGTCTTTAAATAAAAATATATTTGACTTTGAATGTATATGAAAATAGTAAAATAAGTTTTTTAATACTCGTACGCTTTAGTTTGATAACGATACATCGTTCCTAGAATTATAAATGCGAGAATTGGTGAGTATGGATGTGTGGACATGTTTGTTGCTCTTTCACATCACGACGACTGACTAGTTAAAGTCCAGTTTGAAAAAATATAGGCTACTTTTTATCCCGAAAACATGTTTTCGATAGTTCTAGATTTTTATTTACCTCTATGGTACCGACAGGTCTTATTTCTCAGTTTAGCAGTCAGGGAGTACACAGATTTGTTCCTGGTACAGCAGACGAGCCTCAGGTGTGAGATATAAAGAAAAGACCTCATGGACAAAGTCACGAATGGAACGATTAGCATTTAGTTTAAGAAACTAAATACATTTTCCACTCCTGTGTTCAACCTAAATTTTTCGGTTAAAAAATCAAAATATTTTGTCCCGTGGTGTTTCATAATAAAGCTACACCAGGTTTCAGCTTGAAGAATGACTCACATGTCTGGTTCTACATCCGTGTAGTGTCCCTCGGCGTCTACCAGTCCCACCCTGATGGTAGGTAGCGTCTCGTCCTCATCATCTTCAACCTCCCCCCTCGCCTCCCTTGCCTCCCGCTCAGCTAATGCCCTTGCTGCTATCACCTGTAATGTTACCAAATATTATAAACTCCTATTTTCTTAAAGAGAATGATTCACCATAAACTTGGCAAATATTTTAAAATGCAGAAGTTTCTGTAGTTATTTAAACCGCATGTTTTTATAGGCTTTGTTTTTATATTTGGTTCAGTTGTATTTTTTTCCTTTCATATACCTTGTTGTGGGCACACTTTTGTTGTTACCAGATATAACATTAAACAAAACAATTACACATTTTAAAACGGCACATTTTAATTCTTAAACAGGAATATTCTTAAAACGTTTTTTGTTTTTTATTTAAGGTGAATGACCTTTTGAATTACAAACTCATAAATTCATCAAATGATGTAAACTGAATCGAATGTAGATATATATCACAAGATAGTTAAGCTTATTGAGTTTTTTAGGTACGACTGATTTTGTAACGAAAATATTCTGAATTAAAGGTTACAGTTTTTGTATTTATATACAATACGCCATCAGTATAAACCGAACATCTTTAATTTTCTTGCAATAGGTTCAATTGGGTGATCAATGTTTTTTCATTAGGTTAATTATGAAATTTTATTTATTAAATAATAAATATACCTATATATATATATATATATATATATATAATTATTAAATTGAACTCGTTTTTAAGAAAAAGTAGAGACAAAAAGCAGCATATGAAAGCACTACATTCGTTGTTGGCACTACTTGAAGTGAAAATTCAAACTGCAGTATCAAACGTCTGTATGAAGGCAACGCTCAAAGGCGGAGTGAAAAGGATAAATATGTGGAGATACTTTATTTACGAGAACCTGTATGGATATTATATAAATGCGGAATGAAGCGAGGAATACCCGGGGAAAATACGGCAAACTTTCAACATCTATTCCGCTTGAAAAATATTAAATTTCCTTTTGTTGAAAATTCTTTAGTAAGCTATAATATTCTACTCAGCCCACTTGCACATTGCGCTTACTTGTAATGTTTTCAATAAATTTGATGAGACTTTATTACAATCACAATATAAATTTCTAGACTGAAGCGAAGTTGTGTAAGTCTACTTAGGTGTCATTGCTTTAATTTGTTTGTTAAAGCTCGTATAATAACAAAAATACATTAATAAAGTTATCGTTATTAAATGCACTGTTTACTGTCTATTAAGCGCAGGAATATGATTTTCTTAAATAGCATTTTTCGTTTCTGGACTATCAATATGTTCTTTAATGTGATATATTGCTTTGCGCATTGAGCAATCTCCTCCAGGCAACCTTTGGATGGACATACGACAATTATTATTACGGCAGTTATTATTTTTTATTTATCTTCATTATCCGAACTGCAGCGTTCTTCACCAGTTCCTCTATCGGGAGTTGGTATTGGTTGATGATTAAAATTGCGATATTATGATTCAGTATCTTCACTAACCGTGACAGCGCCATCTATTGAAACTTACTCGTGTCACAATATATAGATAATCTATTGATTTGTACCTGTAGCCTCCGTTGCGCCTGCGGCGTGATCTCTACGACCCGGGACCACCTGCGCGACTTCCTTTCGTATTGCCACTTGTCGCTCAGGGCACACTGCTCATCGTCAGAGTCGTTCTACGGACAAACCAACTAATTAATACACAATCCCGTATATATTCACAAAAATGTATTTTAATTATGTAGCTATGTATATTTAGTTAATATTGTCTTAAACTAGACACAAAATAAAATAAGTGCACCGCAATAGAAATTCCTGCGATGTTGCGATAAAATTCTTTTCTTTGTTCCGAGAGCTTTGAAAAGACTGAGCATTTTTCTATAACTCTAACGTTATTGTATGTTGGAGAGGTTTGAAGCTTTCTCTCTGGAAACACTAGATTATGATATCTCAAAGAATATCGCAGGTGACCAACTACGATATCATGTTTATAATATTCAACCTAAACATAAATATTATGTTATTAGGATAATAAAACTTAAAAGCAATGCAGATAAGAATTGAAATAAGTGTATAAAAAACAGTTGTTATGACATACTGACTTCAAGATAAGTCACTTTTATTCCGGTCATCAGACAACAGAGGAATCGCAAATACTTAAATACATATATCCAACACCCAAACACAGAGCAAACATAAGTATCAACATATAAATATTTGTCGTGGATGAGGATCGAACCTGCGACCTTTGGCACCTAAGACAGGATCACTACCATCTGCACCATCGGGACCGTACTAAATATAATGATATCTATCCAATTATTCCAAACTAAATAACAGTGTATTGATGTTTTTTCAATTATTTTTCAAGATTAAATAGGATATTCAATTTACGGTACGTGCTTTTGTGGTAATATAAAACTAGTTATCTGAAAATGCAATTTATATTCCCGTGCAACAAAATAAGTCCTTGCTAACCGAACCCAATTAAACTTACCCCGGGAACGTTCCACCGGCTGGCCCCAAACAAAAGATCTTTTCACAAGTTGCCAACACCAATCTGGATGTTTTGAACCTGCTTGTTTCGCACGGGATTGCGTAAGGGATCGATAGGAGTTTGCGGGATTTAGGCGACAATATATATAGAGGTAGTAGTAGGTTGTTAACCATATTTGGTACCGGTTCTGTTGGCGGATTGACTCGGTTGTGCTCCTATCTTGTGCGCCAAGAGTCGTGGGTTCGATACAAGGACAAATGTTTATATGATGATATTTGTGTTTACTTTATGTCTGGATGTTAAGTTTATATATTTGAGTATTTGTGATTACTCTATTGTCTAAAGTGAGTCGCCAACCTTGTGAATACCACAACATATTTACCAGGTAATTAAACCACTTCTCTAAACCTTCAAACCGGAGCTTAGCAATGCAAACACTGCTATTTGGCGGTAGAAACAGATGAGGGTAAGGTATCAATGCAGACGACCTTTGTAACCTCTCAAGAATTGTTTACAGTAAACTTTGTCTTAAAATTAAAGTTCTTCAACAAACCACACGCACGTATCAAATAAATTAATGCATCACAACAAATCCCAAAATTAATTATAATGTTTATAAGCGGTGCTAATTGCAATTAACCAGGCCTGATCAAGCGTGCCTTGTACGCGCTCGTTATTTATATCAAACTTTGATTTATAGGACGCACTGCAGCATGCATCTCGAATTGATACGATACGTGAGTTAATGTTCGATGAAGGTGGTCAATTATGAGACTGCCGAATCCGGTCAGAAAAAATAACTAAAATCTCTGAATACGTTCGTTAAGGTTACATTGCAGTCAATTTTGCAATATAGGAGACAGTATATAAATAAATAAATCCATACAGCGTCTCATACATGATCTGACTTAGAAATAAGTCGCTTTAAGCACTTGTATTACGGACATCCGGCAAATATGATAAATATAAAAGAAAATGTATACTGGGTGGGGAAAAAGCCTACGAACCCTATTGCACTATATAGATTGCGAGAAATCATTGCGGAGTAATGTTATATTGCTCAGTTTTATACGCGTATAATTTAGACGGGCCTGATGGCGCAGATGGTAATAATAATAAAATATTCTTTATTAGCTTCTTTTTTATAAACAAACATAAAAATGCATAAAAAGAAACAGATTTTTAAAGTACAATGGGCGTGCTTATCGCAAATAGCGATTTCTCCCTGGCAACCTCTGGATGGAAACACTAAATGGTAGTGATCCTATCTTGTACGCTAAAGGATGTGGGTTCGATCCCCACCCAAAAATAATATTTCTGTGTTGATATCTATGTTTTTTATGTGTGTGGGTGTTGAATATATTTATTTAGGTAGTATTGTGATTTCTCTGATGTCTGATGTCCGGAAGACAAGTGCTTTAAGCGACTTATGTTGATTGACTGATCTGATGTGACTTATATCACATCAGATCAGATGTGATGTTGTGGGATTTTATTATATTATTTATTTAATTTACGTCAACATAGCACATCATCATCAGCTATCAGTATATCGTTGGATTAGTTGAGGTTTTAGGCAAAGTTATAATTTGGATGCTGCTGCCTATTTCCGCCCTAGAGCACATGTGCAACTCTGTTTAAGATGATTAAGCCACTGTATACATAAATGTGTACATATCATAAACATGACACTATTTATCGGTTCCGTTACCTTGGTCGCCTGACGACACCTAATGGTTGCCTTATCACAGTAGGGACTTGTAACTACTGTGTATTAAAAAGAAACAGTGTATTTTATAAATACTGGCCCTATGAGTGAATTGATCCAAACAAACGTTTTTTAAATGTAGCGAAACCGATAGACGTTATTCTGTCTTGACTATAGTTATATGTTTATCATGAAAAAATATTGCGAATATAAATTGAGATATAAACTATCCTATTATCCTTTTAAATTTGGATCAAACTGTACACACTGAGCAAAATAGCGGTATAATTCTAAAATTATAATATTGTGTATATATATAATATAGTGTTATTAATATTAGAATTGGTTCTGTAGTTAAGAAGTCTTGGACAAACACTGAGGCATGTAATTTTTATATGTAAAGATGTACTAAGTATACCCGCCGTGAGGTACCGGCAGAGTAGAGTAGTATCTCCCCTGTACCAGGTGCTGTAAAAGGCGACTAAGGTACCAGAACCGACAGATGGCGGTATATTTTCAAATGCACAGGGTGGAGATGGGCAGCAACTCCACCCTGTGCGCGTGTCTGTGTGCTGTGTCGTGACAGCTGCGCTCTGCGATTGGCAACACGCTTGCCCAGCGCGGCAATTATAGGCAAAATACTCCCTATTTGGGGAGTCCTAGAAGACTTTCACTGGATGGTATGGTGACGATAACTTAGTATTGAATTCAAATATATCCTGCTTTCGTATGTGCTTTGCTTGTGGCGAAAATTATAGTGTATCTCGCAAAGACGTTAACACCGTACATTTTTATGCTCTCACGGGAAATCACGCCGCCGTTGCGCTGTGAATTGGTACTGTGTAAGCGCCAAAGTTTGCTACGAGAATATATCGGTTAACCAAGAAGAAGTTTGATAAGTTATATTATAATACCACCTTCAAATTTTTGTTTCATCTTTGGAACTCGACCGGAGCACTCTGGGTACCAATTAACTCACAGAAACTTTCCGCGTTACTGTTCCCATTTAAAGTAAAACTAATAAAAGATACTTCTCTATTGACGACAGTTGGTGAGAAATGTTAACTATTTTTTTTATTACCAGGTCGACAAACACGCATAGTCTACATGATAGTTAGCGTTACTGCAGCCTATAGATGTTCATAATATCACAAGGATATTACTAATGCATTGCCCATTTGGTGACTTGAGGATATTATGCCACATTACCTGGTAAATTCACCGCCTCTCTCACCCTTCGTACCGAATGCGATGCGAACACTGCAATTTGCCGGTGGAAATAATAAATAATATGAGTAAGAATCAGATACCAATGCAGACGAACTTTTGTTATTTGGTTAGGAATATCTATAGTAATCTTTCTGATGAGGTCTAACTCATGTCAAATATAGGAAGTAGGGATTTCACTTGGTGTCACAAATGTAGTCATATTATCTCCTAATTCGGGATATAAAAATATGCCCCCTTTCTATCTTGTAAGACAAATCTGAACTGATAAAAAATAAGCTAACAAGTTTAACTGTCAGCCATGTTGAATCACATTGAATTAGATGGTCCGCTTTATACATAATCCACTAGGGAAAGCGGACAAGTTCCAGCTAATGAAAGGTGACTTAGTGAAAAGTACACCGGTACGGAATAATATGGATCGGGATTCAATTCTGGTGTTACCAATTTGAGAGGGTGACGAGCGGTTTTGCGGTGACGAGATCAAGGATGGGGTAATCGCCCGCGAAATGATGACTGAACGATCCAATTATACTCGTTAAATGGCCGTCATTTTTGTAAACACGCCTTGTCATCGTGTGGTCAGGGAACATTTAGATTTATGACCGCCACAACAGTTTGGAGCGCGGTAATTAGAATATGGCCATACTAGCTTAATTGAATGAATCGTATTTTTGTATGAACGACTGACCTGACCATCTGACATCACGTCGTGGAGCTAGTTTTTATCTTTCAAAATATTTGAAGCGTGAGATCATATACCTATATTCCGTTAATACGCTTCGTTTTCTTAATGTAATTAGTAGTTCTGCCCTCGCTTCACCTTCGTTACTATCGGTATAATGACTTTAGCATATTGCGTCAACTACTTTTCAGCTCAGATTTTGAATTACATTAAATGGGCACACTCATAAATTAGTAGTGGTCATGACGTGAACACGTCTTCAAATCTGCTTAATAGGGACACTAAAACATTGATTTGTCAATTGAAGTGTGGATTAATGGTGATCTATACTGGAAATTGAATTTACACTTGATAGTTAGAGGCCGTGGTGTATCAATGGAGTAGAGTAGCACTTCCCATATGTACCAGGAGTCATAAGAAGCGGCTAAGTTACCGGAACCGACAGATGGCGGAATATCCTTTTAAAACGGCGCAGCTAAAATACTCTCGGGTGGGATTCTATCGCAAAGCTACGCTCTGCGTTTGCTTCCACGCCTGCCCTGCACAGCAATTATAGGCAACGATTCTCCTTTCTTGTGGATGCCTGTCTGAAGCAGATAATTTTTATAGTAATCTACCAGTTGCGAAGAGGTATTTTCAGCCATTATTCACGATTTAATTTATTTAAAGTTAACCTCTATACTCATTATTCATGTGTTTTTCGCAGGTGCCCGCAACTTTACCCTCTTGATACTTTTGTCATTATTTTTCAATTATATTATTTATTAATAATATAATTATTTATATATAATCCAGTAACCACCACAGCATGGTCATCTGCATGTACGAACATGATATAGATAGATAAACATTACAAAATAACTATTTCTGTTCTGTTCTTTCTTTTATTCAATTCATTCAATGTGCATATAAAATGATTGATCTACGATTATTGGACTACGGACTATCGGCAGAATAGAAGGTGTGGATCCACACCAGTTGACAGTTGTTATGTTACTAAGGTACCGCCACCGGCTAAAATGTACATCTGAAATAGGGTAGTTCTCGTACGACGGGGCGGGAATGGGTTGCAGCAATCCTATCGCAAAACAACACTGATAAAATAATGCAAAAATAATCGTTTATTTTTCTGCTGGTGCCCGGCATCGGGTGTCTTACTGAACACAATTATTTGTATTGTCTGTACATAAAGACTGTTACAAATTCAAGTATAATTAATTTTGCTGGCCCGAGTATATAGAATTATTTCGCGCAGAAATTGAACAGTGACTCGACAAATTCCGCATATATTCGACTGCCTCCCCACCGCCGACAAAGTCGGAGCCGCCAGCGCGCCCGGCCCGCGGAGCCGTTATGTTTCATTTTAATCGCGACGCATTTTCAATTGAATGCTGTCAAAACTGAATGCGGTTTTATTGATTATAAGGATCGGCACGGGATTTTATTTGTAGGATTTAATTTAGGACAACTTTTATGTATTGGCGATCAATTAAATGTGGGGTACAAGATAAAGACAGTCATTTAGTTAAAGATCTTGAAACAATGTATATGGTGTGCTGATATACTGTACACAGCTATACGAGTATGTTAAAGGGTGAATAGAAAAGTACTTCATCATGTACCAGGTGTCGTAAGAGGCGACTGGGGTACCGCAACCGGCAGAAGGCGGTGTATCCACTCTAAGCAGTGTAGCTCAAATGCAATAGGGCGAGGAAGGAAATTCCTGTCGCTCTGCGATTGCTACCTGCCTGCCCAGCGTGGCAACTATGGACAATATTCAGGGCTGTGTCCAGCAGTGGACATTCTATTATTGCTAAGATGATGAGGATGAAACTATGCGATCTTATTACTTTTCTAAGCATTGCTGAGTACAAAGACAAGGATATATATAATCTCTATTAAAAAAAAAATTACAAGATTGGCAACGCACCTAATAGTGCGTAAAAAAATTAAAGATTTTCCTTCGAGTAACTAAATTATCACCAAAATTTATTAAAACGTGTAAGAATTAAAGAACATTAAAAACAAACACAATAAATGGAGTTTTAAAGTAAAAATAAATGACTAACTCATAAAATATTTCATGGTTTCACATACTTAACTTTAATATTTGGAAAGTTAAATGTTCACCTATGGTCATTGCCGGCCATAATTGCCGGTTATTATTGACACAAATAACATAACATTAAGTTAATTTCACGCCATCGGGTCCGCGGTGCGCCGAAACAACTTAATTCCAAACTATTAGTTGCAAAGGTCAGCGACCCGTTGTGAGTTTTCAAAATAATAACTCAATTTCGTGCCGATATCAAGGAAAATGCCGCCATATCACTCGGCAAGTGGTAGCGAAGCTCTCGTTGGATTTTTTTCAATCAATATTATAGCTTATCGCCACCCCCTTGGGTCCATTCCACAAAATCGAATGGGTAACTTTCTATTTACTTCACAAATTTTAGCCACAAAGCGTGACTGAGTAACAAAGAGCTATACATTTAATAATTATATAAAGACGACCCATATAGAGCACTGGTTAATAGCTCCGGGTGGGACGCATAAGGCACGGGAGGGTACAATTCGCGGACCAACACCAAAAAAATTTTAGATGTTAAATAATTGTTGATAAATGCGATTTTAATCATTTACTATTAAGATAGAACGAGCTGTTGGTTACCGGCAGAATAGAATAGTACTTCCTCCCCCAGGTGTCACTAGCGATTGAGGTACCGGTAGATGGCAGGATATCTACCTCAAACAGCGTAGCTTACATGCAACAGAGTAGGAAAAGGCATGGGCAAGACTATTGGCAGTATTCCCCCTATCTTGGAGAGGGCTGTGCCCAGCATTCTAAAGCTGCTATGATTGATGTAATTGTTATGAACATCAAATCTTATAGATTCTCAAAAAAGAGATCAGTGGTCAGGCTAAAAGCGTACGATTGCGCTGGATGTAAGTTCACACAATCGTTTCTATTCTTGGGGAGGAGGATATGCTAATAACATAAAATCACACTGAATTGACTTCATCACCACCAGTTTTTCTTACAGGTTCATTTCTGTAATCTATACTAATACTAATATTATAAAACGGATAAGTTTGTTTGTTTGTTTAAACGCGCTAATCTTAGGATCTACTGGTCCAATTTGAATAATTATTTTTTTGTTGGATAGTCCATTTATAGAGGAAGGCTTTAGGCTATATAACATTACGCTGAGACCAATAGGAGCGAAGCGTCAGTGAGAAATATTGCAAAAACGTGGAAAAGGCTGCTATACCCCCAAAGTCACTATTTTACGCGGACGAAGTCGCGGGCACTGCCAGTCTTTAATAATTTTTTCGATGGCTCGTGTAATGATTCTTTGTTCAGTAATCTTTGTTTAAGGACCCGTCTAGTGGCAGCACACAAGTTGAATGCCTTTATTTCTAATTTACATATGTTAGATGACTCTTGTGATCCCTAACGATCATCACGGTCATCAGTATTATTAGAATAGAATTATTTAGCTATTTTATTGACAATTCGAAACAGCTTGTAATGAATTTACTTGAATAAACGTTGACTTTAAATTAGAGTCTACATCATACGAAATTACATGCCTTGCTCTCACTGAAGATTTAGCAGAGAACAAAACAATTTCTAACGTTATTTCTTAACTAGTACACCGTCAAAACATAATGTTAACAAAACAGGGTGTGTAAAACCCCCACACGATACTGTGGTACAAATAAATTCGCTCATATTTGTTTTGCGAGGAACGCTTCCACCGAAATGGGGTACGAGGGAGTGCTCGTCCTAAATATGTGAGCTGTTTGGGAAATAACATATTTTACTGAGTAATAAACTTTGTAATAACTGTTTCTGCTTTATATTGTCTATTTATGAAATATGTTCGTTATTATTTCTTGGCAACACGCTTGCCCAGCGCGGCAATTATGGACAATATTCCCCTTTTCTTGGGGATGAAAGAATTGTCAAGTTAGACTCAAAATGGTTACAAGACACTACAAATGAACGGTAAAATTACCATGTCGAATCGCTTCAGTTACAAACCGAACAGGCACGGGCCGTGATGAAGTTGCCAGCGACTAATTATGCAAACGCTTGACGGACAATGTCCGCGCGAAGGGCTCGAGAGATGTGCGACATGTGCCGACGTGTTCTAACATGTCGGCCGACAATTACGTCGGCCCAGGCAATTATGACAATACAATTGTTCAGTATAACCCAATAAAGTTCAGTGCTTCAGTTTAGATCGTATGGTGAATCTGATATGAATTTTTATTTGTAATATAGGTGTGACAGTTTTATATACATCATGTATATCATCACTAGGACGTCAACTGCCAGACCTCGACCTTCGCAAGTTTTTATTGAAAATAACTAATTAGTCATAAAAACCTTAATTGCTATTGCAATTTAATTAAGACAAGGTTTTATCAATACATCGAAATACAAATTCTTACTAAATGCAAACAGATGTCTACATGGTGCATTTGATTTTTTTTTGTCTGTCTGTCTGTTTGTTTGAGGTAATCTATGAAATGGTTGGACCAATTTTGATGGGACTTTCACTAGCAAACAGGTGATATAATTTGATAAGCTATATAACATCACACTACGATTAATAGGAGCAGAGCATAAATATAAAATGTGGCAAAAATTTCTCGTTTGCGTGCGCTGGGTCAGCTAGTATCTTGGTAAATACATTTATTTATATATGTTTGGTTCCTAACAGGTAATTAATTCCTTTGTAACCGCTTGTCTTGTAACTAAGATCTTCTGCAATAATTTTGACAGTTAAATTTTTACATTTGTATTACAAAGACCCTGAAACCTGACCCAGCGGGCCTGTCAAAACTGAATAGACTAATATAAAAGTTGTTTAATTATGTTACTTAACCCTCTAAATGTCATCATAAATCTAAATAGCGTGCGCAGAACGAGTTTATCACAATTTTTATTACATTTTAGGGTTATTATTTTTTTTTAATGAGGGTTTCGTTTATGGCTATTTAATTTTAATAGTTACTATCCTAGCCAAGCTAATGTCTATCTGCATTTATTGTTTTCGTCTTCTTTAGAAGAATGGGCTGGAATTTATCTTATATGGAAATAGATAGCTCAAAAATATAGGTCAGACTCTTTCTATATTCCATACTATGATAACATTGTAATTGAATCATGCAGAATATAAATGAGGTTTGTTACTTTTGCTTAGTATACTTACCTATTTTGGAGTCTAGTAAAAAATCTCAGTATTTTACTCATTTCAGATTTTTAAAATACTTGAAATTGTAAGTCAAGCTGTGGACTTTCAATAGCTGGTATAATGATAATTCAACAAACTTACTTTCGCATTCAGTTAGAATTAGGATAGCTAAAAGATATAAATACATCGAAAACATCAATGACCAAGAGATACCTCAATCCGACTTCCATGTATAGATCAGTTTGACGTTAATTCCCGCAGCGTGTGGAGTTGTTGGCACGCTAACTAGCCTCACGAACACGACGGTTCACGCGCCGCCCGCCAATACATCAATCAGATTTAATACTTAGCAGAGGAATGCCCGGGTTGCAATTTACGTAATCATTCGTACCAATTTTGTACTGTATTAAAAGGAGGCTTCGACATCAATTATGGATTTTTTTTTGCTTTTTTATTAGACCAAGTCGACAAATAACTATACCGGCCGCATGATAATAAGCGTAACCGCAGCCTTAAGACGCTCGTAGCTCTCTCGTTGTTAACTTGAAGATATGATAAGAGATAATAATAGAAATAATATACTCTTTATTGCACACCAATAATAACCACACAAGAACATCACAAAAACATGCAATGGTAGGTACAAGAGGCGGCCTTATCGCTAAATGCAATTTCTTACAGGCAACCTTTGTATAGAAATAATGTAAAAGCTAGTGAAAGTTTGAGGCGCATTTAGTATATACATACAAACATTCAAATACATATAAACGATAAAGTTACAGAACAAGGAAAGTGACAGAATCAAAAAGCAAAATCAAAGTGACAGATAATACTCCTTCACCATTCTCTTTAAAATACAAAGAGAACGAGCAGATCCCACTTCAAGGGGGAGCGCATTCTACAAACGAACAGCTTGAACTGTAAAGGATTTGCTATAGAAGCTTGTGGAATGCAGAGGCATTTTGAGTGATAAATTCTCTGACGATCTTAGGAATTTTTCATGGCTCTCCCCAAGGAACACAAAGCGACTTTTAAGGTAAGTAGGAGGAAAAGGACAGAACAATAGCTTGTATAGCAAAGAGACGACATGATAGTCCATTATATCCATTTTAATATATAATATGATTCCAACACTGATAAAGATATAAAGCAATTATTAAAATAAAGTAAAAAAATATTTCATCCAAAAATCGTATTGCACTGTAAACGAATTCTTAGAACAAAAACAAAATAACTCACAGAAAGCTAATATAGGTCGAACGCATGCGAAATTACTAGTTTTAAGTTCAATTCTATTAGTTATAATTAATTTTTGCGACACCCTGACAGGGTCGTGTACCACACTACTAGTGTCTACTGCCACACCTAAAAATGTCCATGAGCAAGCAAATATATAACTTATATCACATTACCCAGTAATTTCGTTGCCTTTCACCCTTCAAACCGGAACATAGTAATGCTAACACTGCGAGCTCAGAGTGAGGTATCAATGCAGACGGCCTTTGTTTGAAGTCTACCTAATATATGTGCGATTGTAGACAAAAATTTACATTTGTCAATGTTTCTATATTTATGTATAAGTTTTTGACGTCTTGTGGTGTATTTATCTATTTGATACCAGCCGAGGTACGTCCACTATACGACATAGGCATCCCCTAAAGTTGATTTGGTCCATTGCCACAAATTCTCTGTGTTGAGTTGCATTTGTGAGTACTGAATAATGTGTACTGAACGAGATTTCATTTCAAATAACTAGATAATGTGTAAACTTCCAATTATATGAAATGGGAATAGATAAATAAAATGAAAGTAAAATGTGTCTATTTTCGTAAATTTAAAATAAGTTTTAGTGAATAAAAGTATATTCGGTACTTGCCCAAAATTATACCGAATATGCCGCTCATCGCAGTAACTACTGATTCGAATTGAAATATTCCTTAAGTTCCTTAGGACTTCGCTAGAACAATGAGAGCGGAGCATAATTGATACAAGGATAGTTCTTCAAATAAACACGGGTGAAACCGCGAGACACAGATCGTTACAGAATATAAATAAATCGTCATTAATTTTGTAATTTAGTATCAGTTCCAACAAGATTAATTTTCAAATTGATAACCAAGAATCAAATATAGGAGGCGAAAATTCAATATTTGCACGTAATTAATTCACGATGAACAATATTAATGAGGCACAGGACGAATCAAAGGCGGCGGGGCGGGGGCGCAATTTTTCTTAGAACGTATTAATTAATTTCAAGTGTTTACACTAATTACAAAATTTCCCTAACGATCCCCTGTATCTTTCATTAATTTTGAAAACAAATTGTATATTCCTGTTTCTTAATAATGATAATATTCGTCAAGTTTCTTAATGGGAGTTGTGCACGTTTGTAAAAATTACTTGGGGCTGCTATTTGTGAGTGTCGATATCTTTAGAAATCGTAGTATATTTTTAGATATATTATGCAGTATATTTAGGTTATTTTTCAATGGTTTGCTCAGTAAACCCGCTGTAAACTTAGTTTTAAAGTCTCTCAACGACCTACTTATAATCTATTTATAGAAAAAAATTGTTTATTCATTTAAAAGTGTGTGTGATAGGCGAAATTTGCCATGTGTTTGTTCCATTAAAAGGAAACCATATATGAGGCAGACCGCATACAAAGGTCATCAGCACTGGTACCTTTCATATATTTCTACCGCCAAATAGCAGTGTTCGTATTACTGTGTTCCAGTTTAAAGGGTTAGAGAGTTAGAGAGGTTAAAATTTCTGGTGAATGTGACGTAATATTTTTAGCACTAGTGATATCCTTGTGATATTATATGCATTTATAGGCTGCTAAGGCACTTACTATCACGGGACTGTATGCTTGTTAGTCGACCTAGTCTAATAAAATATAAAAAATATTTGAATGTTATATTTGTAATACCTCTGTCATCTGATATACGTAACATATGTGCTTAAAGCTATTTATCTCATGAACCAGGTCAATGTATGAGATGTTTATGCATTTGCTTACAAATTTATATATTCTTGCAAACGTTCGCATTCATATTATTGGAAGCGTAACTATACGTCTGCAGAAGTATGTACTTTTAATGTTTATTGATGCCAGAAGTCTGTTTTACTTTTCCTCTTCATACAAGTCAAATTTACTGTTTCATCATACCAGCTATAAGAAGTCCACTGCTGGACATAGGCCTCCTCAAGAATCTTTCCATAATTGACGCACTTGGCAAGCGCGTTAGCAAATACTGACTGATCAATAAAAAATAAATTGATAACGTATACCATATGTGGCGACAACATTTTCAACTTGTATAATCAGCCCTTTTGTCATAAAGCAGTGTTGGAAATGTGTCACAGGCATCGATTGCGAGTGGAGGCTGGTATTGACCGTCATTGTTGACGCCGCTGTGTCGTAGATTCCATTACCCGGACATGTCGCCCCACACTTCGGGATTAAACTATTGGCAGAACGTGTCGTGGTGGAGATAGGCTAATTAATACATTGGCTAATGGATATCTTCAAAGCGACATATTGACTGTAGGTTCTTGCATTAGGTATTTAATAATAATATATTAACATATTGCCGTGAGGTACCTGCAGGTTACCTGCAAAAGTACCTCCTTTTGTAATAGGTGTTGTATACATCCGAGACAGTGCAGCTCAAATGCACAGGGTGGGGATGGGCAGCAGCATACCCGTCACGAAATCTGCGCTCTGTGAATGCCATCACGCTTGTCCAGCGCGGCAAAATTCATCCTTTTTTGGAGAGACTTATGTCCAGCAGTGGACTTCTAATGGCTGTAATGATGATGACGACGACATTCACTCAACAACTTATACGTTGCCCAGATTGCGAGATAAGTCGCATAAAGTATTTCTCATACAGACATCTGACAATACAGTCACTAATATTACACTTAAATACATCTTTAACAACCAGATACAAAAAAATACAATTAATCGTCATATTTAAATTTTGACAATAGAGGAATTACAAATATAATACTAATATATATATATATATATAACAGCCAGCCACAGAACAACTAATATAAATATTTTTTTTGGATGGGGATCGAACCCATAAGATAGGATCACTACCATATGCACCACCGGGCCCGTCATCTAATGTGAGATTTGATTTCCATATTTCAATCAGCCTTGGTTAAGCTTTACGCTAAACATGTCATATGTCATATCATGTCTCGTCCGCAAGGTAGAAAAGGACGAGCAAGAGTTGGTAATAATATTAGTAAGCACACAAAGCCGTAAACATGTCCAATCATTGGCTTATATGACCAGTGCAACCTCGGTCAATGCACGACAGTGCAGCAGGTGTGTGGCGCACACGAAGCACCTTTTACGCCCGTTGGAACGCCACTGTACGGTCGCATTACACCAAATTATGCGACGTGGCGTAAATGATATAACATAAAATGGAATGCTCGATTTGCATATTACAAATCTAAGCAAAAATATAAAATATAATAAATACATGTTAATGTTATTTACAGACGTCATGTTGCAAAGTGTTGTTACTCATTGAAAAATATCTAAAATTAAAGATTTAGTAGTCGGATTGCCATCATTAGTTAGTTATCTTTGATAGAGGCCGAATTTACTGGGTATTGCAGCATATTATCTTCAAGTCACAAGGTTGGCAACGAGTCAGTGATATTCTTATGGTATTACGAGCGTCTACATATTACGATGACACTCACGCGCTATATGCTTCTTTGTCGACCTGGTCTAATAAAAAAAAACCTGGCCATTTGAACCAACCAGTAGACAGCAAAAGGCTGTACAGTCACAATTTTGTTACAAAATAATATTGTTTGTATGCATTTTTTTATGTACCTGCCACGGTACAAGTTTTTACCGACAGAAGGCAGTATATCCACTCGACACACCTAACGTGCTGGGCGTATATGGAGCAGCGATGGTGAGTTGTGCGATTTTGATGGTACAGATGGTAGTGATCCAAACCTGTGCCCTAGTGGTCGTAGGTATGATCTTCACCCAGAGAAAATATCTATAGAAATTATATTTGTATTTGTTCTGTGTCTGGGTTTTATATTTATGTATCTAAGCATTATATTGTAATTGATGTATTGTCTGATATCCGTAACACAAATGCTTAAAGTTACTTATTTCGGAGTCAAGTCAATAAATGAGATGTTAAGATAAATTATTTATTTATACATTTTACGCATTTTTCTAGTAAAAAAATATTTGTAAACTAAAGGACTAAGTGCAACCAGTAGTGGTATGCACTTGAATGGAGCTCGACTAACAACATTAACCAAGCAGTTTACAGTCAAAGCGCCCATCCCCCGACGGTTATGAGCGAGGGCTAGCGGTTATCGTTGTACGTCGCACCTCGCCTGCCTCGATGGGGAGCTTTAAGCTAAAATTTCCCTATTTACATGACATTATGTATATGTACATAATACGTAGTTATGATCCAGTGTCAGCATAATATTTTGCGAGTATTTCTATGTACTATACTTCGGGTAAATAAGTAGATATTTTACATTTTTGACAATGCATAAGTTTTATTGAAGTCTGTTTTATATCAAAATATTACTTTAAAATTGATTTAATTAAATTCAGACTAAAATTTTGTAGGCACATGGAACTTTTCCTAGTGTGCTTTATAAGCTGAGTGCAACATTGAAGAGAAGACGCTGGTTTTTAGGCACAAAAAACTTTAGGAAAAATTCGACGAGTCTATCAAGGTCACCGTAGCTCGGCAGTGCATTCCCCGGTATGGGAAAGGTGCGGGTTCGAGTCTTGGCTATAACCTGTGACAAGTATTTTTATTTTCTTATAAATATAATCATTAACAATAGGCAATTTCTATTTTGTGTAGGCTTATGTCTAAAAGTTCATTTAATATTTTTTATAAGACAATAAAATAATTGGGTCCAAGGAAAATAAAACCCTAAAGATCGTGCCACCTTCCATCACAAAAACTATCAAGCGTCAAGTTATTTAACGGGGTTGGTTATTCCCATAAAGCTTTAATAATAGGCTGCGACGTACAACACTGCGCACTATAGAGCCTTAATAAATTCATTCGCCGCGTCTGAGGAATCATCGAGGACGTAAATGAAGCCATTTCATTACCGCGCCATTTAAATGAGATTCGTCTCTTGTTTATTTACTAGTTGTGGCGCGCGGTCTTGTCTACAGTTCATAGAGCAGGAAACATAACGTCTACCAAGTAATTCACACAAACGAATAGAACACACACATGCTAACCTATTCTCGAAAGGTTCTATCTTTAAAAAAACTCATTTGGTCAAAGAGTTACTACTACCATTACACAAACTTTTTTAATATTACATTAGGTTGACGAACAAGTATACAGTGAGCGTGAGAAACACCTATAGATGCTCGTAATATCACGAGGATATCACTAACGCGTTACTAATAAACCCACAAGCGCGCGCGAGACTTCAACAAACAGACACGGCTACAAACAGTAGTTAAATAGCATAGTATAAATGATGAAGTCTTCCAATCAGGCGTATTATCTTCATTAATATTCATTTCAAACTTCACAATTACGGTTGTTAAATATTTAATATTGCAATAAAACCGTGTCGATTACTCTTTATGACCTCCTTAGGCGATAATAAATTGGATTTTTAAGATGTCTAGCGGTTTAGAAGTTCGTTTGTTAAATGAAAAACTTAATGAAAGCGCTCGAACCTTTGAGTAATTAATTGGAGAAGCCGTAGATGTTGCCTTTGTTTTGATTAGAGTTGTAAATTACAGCCTAACGCCAGAGGTAGGGGTGGCGATTGTTTCGTACAAGATTGAGCCCTCAAGAATCTAGTCACAATAAAGTTGATACTAGTTCGATTTACGGATTCTCGTTTTCATTATACCAGCCATTAGAAGTCCAACGCTGGACATAGGCCTCCCCGAGCATGGGGAAATTTTTCCCACAATTACCGCGCTGGGCAAGCGTGTTGGCAATCGCAGAGCGCAGCTCTCGCAACGGGGATGCTGCCTGCCCTGTGTATTTGAGCTACACGGTTTCGGATAGATAAACCGGTCAGTCGGTTCTGGTACCTCAGTCGCCTTTTACGACACCTGGTACAGGGGGAGGTATTATTCTACTCTGTCGGTACCTCACTGCAAGTTTGAACATGTTCGTACTATTCTACGAGTAGTATTAACCCTAATGAAAAATGCTAAAAGAGTTGATTCTGATAACCAAATTATAAGACCTAAGAAGATCGAAATGTATTAATTGTGTTATTGCATGCAGATTTTAATTTAACACAGCTGTTTGTTCGAAACCTTCTTTTTCAATATTGTATTTGCACCGATTCTTGATATGTGTACAAAGTTTTAATTAACTCTGTCCAGCTAAAGTGGGTCAAAATCAAATGAGTCAGTTGCCTATAAGAACAGGCTAGACCTAGTTTAGGTACCTAAGTATCACTCCTTAAATGTTTGTTTCATAGTCCTTAGATATTTTATAGTGTTGTAAATAAATAAATTATCTGATTAATCGATCTTAGGATCGCCATCCCTACAACGGGCCGAATTAAACGTTTTACGAAGCCGTTACACAATTTTACCTAGTTTGAACTTAATCAGAGTTATTTAATATACGACTGATGTAATTAATACATTTAACGTAGTAGAAGCTAGTCTAGCTTCAATTTATTTAAAGTTATAATCAGACATGAGGTACCATTGTCATTAACAACTTTATTTAGGTCTAATTGTTACTTAGTAATTTACGAAGTAATTTCAGTCGAGCCCAATGGCGCAGATGGTAGTAATCCTATCTTATGTGCTTTAGACCTTTGGGTCGGGGTTCAATCCTTACCCAGGGCAAATATTTATATGATGATATATATATTTGTTCTGTGTCTGGGTGTTAAATATATGTATTGAAGTAGTATGTTTGTGATTCCTCTATTGTCAGTTTGACCGTAAAACAAGTGCTTTAAGTGACTTATCACGGAATCAAGTTAATGTATGAGAAGTTGTAGGAATTTATTATTTATTTATCTTTTGTTAAAGAACTAATCTGAATGTTACATAAGAAATTTGAAATAGCAGGGACAGGTTCGTACTTAGTACCTACAAAATTATTTTTAAAGTCTTAGAGTGGTAGACGCAGTCAGCTGTAACAAACACAAGCTCAGGCCTGCCCGAGGAAGGTAGATTTTTGCAGACGTAGTGGCAATCCAAGAGCGAAGCTTCGCGACAGCAATACTGCGGCCCATTCACACCCAGTTGCATTTGAGTTACACTCGTGTGGATATACCGCCATCTGTTCCCGTACCTCAGTCGCCTTTTACACGACATAATTCAGAGAGAGGCATGGTTCTATTCAGCTGGCACCCCATGGCCATAAGAAAGTATAAGACTTTAAAACATCAGATCCTGTCAAAAGAATTTTAAGTCATCGCTAGTTTGGTAACAACTCGATATAGTGTTTGCGAATCAGAACCAATTACAAAAATAGATGTCCAAAAATATCGCTCCCAATAGTGTGAAGAAGTTTTCCCATTAGTGGTCCTTTGTCGTCTCCGACCGAGACGTGCCCTCGCAGAACTGGCTTGATTGGAAGCCGCTACTGTCGGAAAAGTTTCAGTCCTGGCCGCTGAAAGATTCGTCAAAGTTTTACTGACTATTATGTGATAATGTATATAGGTAGGTTATTTGACCCAGCGTATTAGCAAGTTTAATCGCCTATAGGCACGTAACTTGCAGAACTGCCGGTGTGGCCCTGAAATTCTCAAATGGAGCTCATCTCATCGGTAGGCCCAGCGTAGGTCGTCCATCTATAAGTTTTAAGACCCGTCTGGTGCCGGTAGACTAGCATAAGTTAGCCCTAATTTAAAGGTTTGATGACTTTTATGAGCCCGTTGGGGTCATCAGTACTACAAATAAAACACATTTAAGTCATTCATATTTCTGAATTAAAATTGTACTATTTATTATTCGACGATCCGAAAGTGCTTGTAATAGGCCTACTGGAATAAATAATATTTTGCTTTGAATTGATTTAAGGTGGACAAATGCTCTGAATTGAACTCACGCTCGTACTGGATATAGGTAGTACGTACGCAATCGGTCTAATTGGAAATATATTGAAGAGGCCTTTGTCTTCAGTAGATATCCCACAGCTGATGTGTTTATGTACTAGGTTTAATGAAGGCGATATAGTAATGATGAGAGATGAGAGAGATGTAAACTATAAATCTGTATATATAAAAGGAAAACCTGACTAACTGACTAATATAATAACGCAGGGCCTTAACTATAAGGGTTGGAAACTCAAAATTTTGCGCAAGGGTTCCTTTTATAACACAGGGAGCACTATGAAAACATTTTTGGAAATTCGCCTCCTAAGGAGGTAACACACCGTTAATTGATTCCTAGACAGTAGTTATGTCTTAAATTGGTTTTCCAATTATTGGTTGTGTCTAGGTGCAGCCGGCATAACATCGGTAAAACCTAGTATTAACCACTAGGGTTTACTGGAATGATCACATTTCTAGTTATAATTGATCTTAATCTAACCAGCGGCTTATACTAGATTTAACCATGAATAAGAGGCCTAATATCAACCGGCTTGAACTAGGCTCACTTCGGATATTAGCCGTAACATAAATAATATGGATATTAATATTATATATAAAAACGGCTAAAATTAATATTTGCATATATCAATACTCGTTATTACACATGAATCATCACGGCGATATCAATAAACCATGATATTAAAAACTTAACATCTATTAGCATAGAAGACTAAACTTTCAAAGTGTTAACATTTTTTGTGTATGTCTATTTGTGTACGCATTTTTTCTTTATTTACCTCATCATCATACCTGCCATTGTAAATCCACTGCTGGATATAGGCCTCCTCAATAAGGGGGGATTTGCTCATAATTGTTGCGTGTTGCAAGGGCAAGCGTGTTGGCAATCGCAGAGAGTAGCGTTTGCGACAAGGATGCTGATTCCCATTCCCGTCTTGTACATTTCAGCTACACTTTGTCGCATGGATATACCGCCATCTGTCGGTTCTGGTACGTCAGCCACCTCTTACAGTTCATGGGAGGTGCTATTCTATCTGCCAGTACCTCAAGCATTTACCTAACGAAAATTATGTTATTTACATACTTACGTTTTCGTTTACCACATCACCAAAATAAGTAAACCTAATCTCTCTCTTCCCTTTAAAACTTGCGTAAAAACATAACAAATGACCTACACAGGCCATTGATGGCAGACTAAGTTAAATTATAGAAGAATTGCACAAGCTGATGATGGTACGCACCGATCTCTTCTGATGGTGGTGATGTTCGAGCTTCATGTTTGCGCAGCGGTTCAGCGCAGTGAGCCGTCGGAACAGGGACTGCAGCGAGTCCGCATCCAGGAACGGGTGATCGTTCTGGACACCCGACACGTCGATAGGGAACTGCAAGTCTGGAACAAACAAGACAAACCGGTAAGTTTCTTAGAGGCGCAAAATTTGTTGTAGTTTGTAAAAGTATTCAATAGAAACAATACACGGTATTCAAGGTTCAGTCGGGACTTGAACCAAAGTTACCAAACCAAAAGGTAACCGAAAAGTGAAAGAACGTCGAAAAAGTTAAACAAATAGCGTCAAACTTCAGTCTCAGCATATGAGTTGTAAACGCGTAAATATTAAACTTCACAATAGTTTAATAAAACTATTGGTGGAAATGACCTTCAATTTATTTTGACTAAAGGTGGACAGCGTTCAGGTGTCTGAACCAATAATATAAACAAGAATAATCCAGTTTGAAGCCTAGGTAAGGGCAAATCCTACTAATGACCCCGAGACAAAGTCACGGGCGGAAAGTAGAAACCGGCAGACTAGAATAGTACCTTCCTCTGTATCAGATGTCGTACGAGACGACTAAGGTACCATAGCCGACAGTGGCGCTATATCCATCCGAAACAGTGTAGCTCAAATGCACAGGGCGGGGGTGAGCAGCGGCATATCTGTGGCGGAAGCTGCGCTCTGCGATTTTCAACACGATTTTCAACATTTTCAACAACAACAATTATTTTGGGCTACATTCCCCTTTTCTTGAGGAGGGCCTTGTTCTGCAGTGAACTTGCAATGGCTATAATGGTGATGTAACACAAAAGTCTGTAAAACGCATTGTCTTTACTTGGGTCAGAAGGAAAAAAATGTGAAATATGTAGGTATGTGCAATTAGAACGCTCTCACACATTGATTGAAATGAAATAATCCCTTGCGACCGTGACGCGCACCTATCATTAGCAGTAACTATCAAGCACGATAGATAAAACCACTGAATTGAGAGGAAACGTCGCTCAGAGCCAATCTCGGAGAACGCAGGTGTCAAAAGGAAGGTGTGTTATTGTCACGTGCTTGCGTATTGGGCGGATTGTCGCGAACAAAAGACGCAACACAATCGTCAGGATCGCTTTGTCGCGCAACTACTTCGCTGGAATGTTTCTCGGCTCCCGGGCTGGAGACAGAAATTAATTAAATTCCGTTAATGTAAGTTTCTTACTGGCTTCCTACCCTTTGGAATTCATAGAAGATTATCCCTACTAATATTATAAATGCGAAAGTAACTCTGTCTGTCTGTCTGTCGGTCTGTTACGCTTTCCCGCTTATACCTCAAAACCGATTTTGATGAAATTTGGCACAGACAATCTTTAGACCTTGAGAAAGGACATAGGCTTTTTTTTTATTCGAAAAAAGGGTTGTGGGGGGTCGAAAGGGGGGATGAAAAGTTGTATGGAAGTATCGCTATTTTTAGAGCTAGAAACTTAAAACTTATTTTTCAAGCCATTGATATGATATAAATAAACATGACATTCAAATTTTATATAAGTTAAGGTAAAGATACACAAAAAAAAACAATTTCACGCGGACGAAGTCGTGGGCACAGTAATTAATATAAGTGAAAATCGTAGTAACAAACCGGTCTTATTGGTGGCAATGGACGGTCTACTTGTGTGATGATGATAAGTGATAAGGTCATTCAAATAACGGTTCTCTAGCACACTAGTAAATTTGCGATCATAAAGAGTTTAAAGATAATGCGCGAAAATATGCAGTTAATCGCTAACTACATGGGACGGTGAGAGAAATATCACTTTCAGGAGAAGTACACAGCAAAACCTTATAGCCAATGCAGTTATAAACTAAAATACCCAAGTGCTCGAGCTATCACGCTTTAAAAGCATGAAAGTAAAAACATTTCAGCAATTTGTTTCAAGTCTACAGGTCCATTTACGACAAAACATATGCATAATGAATTTATCGAATAACTGGTTTAAACCACCCCGACAAAGTAACATCGTACACTCGCACGTCGCACATTCGTTTGATCTCGCCGCCGGCTCCTGTGCAATATTCAGTGAGTAGTGTGTTCCTGGATTTTGGCTCAATAAGCCCGGCAAACACCGGGTAGAGTTGCAAATTTGCAAACAACAAAAAACAAAAACAAAACAAACTTTACTTTACAAACTGCTTTAGTAAATATTTTGCAATATTTGTTTTAAATGTTACATACTAGTAATTCTAGAATACTGGTAGAAACGAATAGCAGTATGAAATGACAGTAGACAATGTTGTGTAATATACATTAGAGCATATTCCATATATAGATTCTATTTTAAGAGCATTGTAATCAAGAGATTTTTGTAAGAACAAAGGCATCAATTGCCCGCGTCATGGAAATATTGTATGCTTAGGTCCTATTATATTTTTCCCTTGCCGCGTTAACATCTAGAATCAAAACTACTTTTACTCTTTAACGCAAAATGCAGTTTCATCATATCAGCCACTGGGAGTCCACTGCTGGACATAGGCCTCCCCAATAAAGGGGAACTGTTGCCAATCCCCACCCTATGCTTTTGTGCTTTACTGTATCGGATGGATATACCGCCATCTGTCGGCTCCAGTACCACAGTCGCCTCTTACGACATCTGGTAAAGGTACCGGCAGAGTATAATAGTACCTCCCGTACTATTATACTCTGCCGGTACCTCACGGCTATTCATAACGTAACTATATTTGAAATTTTTGCATCTTGTCCGACTTTTTGGTTACCTCGTAGTAACAATTTGCATGATCGATAATGTTGACAGCAAAGAGCATTTTGAAGTCTTTAAAAAGTATTTATCACGTCTTATTATGCTTAGGTTCTTCTTTATTTTGAGGAAGGCTTTAATAGTGGATGTTATATATATGTAAGATCGTTTTGTGATTGCGAGCATTATATTTAAGCAAGCAGTTGTTAATGTAGGTCCCTGGAACTATGATTAAGAGGCTATTGTGCCACATTACCTAGTAGTAGTGGACCAAAACGGAACAAAGCACTATTGTTTTGCGGCAGAAATGGGTGAGTGAAATATGAGTAGACATGCACACTTTTGTGAGATGACTATCTTAACGAAACACCAGCGATATTCAGAGTTTAAGAAGTAATCTGATATTTTTTAGCTACCTGCCTCGAAAGATCATCTATTAACAACAATGAATATTTAATTGGACTTGGTTTCATTATAACAATGAAAAAAATAATTACCATCGATGGTAAATGGTATCGAAAACGAAAGATGGCGGTATATCCTTTCGAAATAGCGCAACTTCTGTACAACAGCAGCATCCTCGTCGCGGAATTGCGCTCTGTTATTGTCACCATGCCTGCCCAGCGCGGCAGTTATGGGCAAAACTACCCTTATTTTGTAGAGATCTATGTCCAACAGTAGACTGCATATAGCTGATATGACGATATATACATAGATTTTTAGTAAGTAACGAAGAACCTGCTAGTACCTAGTACTGTCTTCCATCAATCCAACCTTCTTTTTACTAAAAAGTAGCCGAACTCGCTGACCTATTAAAACGTTTACAATTCCAGAAAACTTCTTTAAACCTAAAAACGCTCGCGTAACTATTTCTCGAAACAATACCTCCGATAAACAACTGTCCAACTATGCAAAACTTATCGCACCAAACTGGGGCGAACGGAGGCTGTATCTTATGACGTGGCTTCCGGCCGCGCGGAGGAGCTTCCGACTGAGTGGAGGGGTGGTTCCGGCGCAGTCGCCCGCCAGCTGTCATACTCGTACAACATGCTTGACACGTTAACATTTTCTGCCGGTTGTTCGATAGCATCAGACACTTCTATTTTTATATCCTCAATAGTGCAGAGAATTGGATTTCAAACCATATAGGTTACTCCTTTATTTGTTCGGTACTTCTACTTTGGTGTGTAGTAAGTAACTTTTTACTTATTTTACTACATTTTAGAAATTATTTAAAATAGAAGACAGCTACCAGAAGCAAATTAGGCTACTTTCGCCATCAAATAAATTGTGTGTCGTTGTTCTGTACTGGCTTTTGATTGTCTCTGCACCGAGTTTCTAAATGACTTTTGTATTAGTGTTTTCTCACGTCTGTAAATTTAATTCTTGAATAACGGCAATAAATTCATCGGGTTTGATTGATCGGGTCCCACCCAGGACAAATATTCATAAGATGAACATTTGTAATGCCTCTGTTCTCTGATACCCTTACACAAGTTTATTAAGCGCCCCATCTCGGAGTCAGGACAATGTATGAGGTGTGTTTGAATTTAAATGTTTTTATAATATTTCTGGACTGTAATATACTGGAGAAAACTATAATCTGGACGTTTAAGTAAGAAAAGCAGTCGGTTTTCTAGAAAAAAGGAAGTAAAACGTTTATCTCCTTATTGGTTTATATTTATGTTTTATTGAATTTAACGTGTACAAAGTTTCAAAACCGTGATTAATCTTTTTCTAACTTCTTTATATAAGATAACAAAATTTAAATTTGAAACTTGCTCGACGTCTTTTGTGGCAATGCCCAACATTTTCTTCTTGATCGAGTAATGTCCGGAGCGCCCAAGAAGTCCGTCCAAAGTCCAACGAAATGTTTCAAGTTTTAATATGACGTTTCCTTAAAGCCCAATACAGACGGACAGACATAATATATAGACGACAAGAAGTTCTGCCCTAAAATTTCAGGATACTGGAAATTTTACATGAATTTGCTTTCATAACAATGTTAACTTTTTTAAGGCATACATTATAAACTAAAGGAAGATATCCAACTAGTTACTTACAAGTTGAATTCATTGACTTAACCCTATCTTTATAATGTTACTCAAGGTCTACCTTAGTAACTCCTACAGAGATCGTCGGCATCGGTCTTATCTCTCACCTCTACCGCCAAACAAGTACTTCAATTCCAAGTATTCCGTTTTGAACAATGTTTTGAAGACATCCAGCAATTTCAATGCATCCCTTACCCTTTACGGTTTGCAAAGTACTGCAGCAAATGTTTACCTTATGGACTATATGGCGGTGAAATGTATGGTTATTTTTCGACCTAGTTTTATAAAGAAACCGTAATCAATACACGCAGCAGCGTGTTAGCCAAGTTCCAATAAATATCTGGCGACGCAACAGCCAGAACAGAATGTACTATTCTACTCTTTCCCAAGGGTTTAAAAACACAAATATAACACAAACATAATACTATAATGAGCATAAAAATGTAAAAAAGTGTATAAACCGCAATTCAAAACCGTTTAGAATGAGTTTTACTACGACTAGTGAACGCTTGGGTGTTAAAAAATATAAACTCTTTACAACCGATACCGCGTTACTATATCGTAACTGCATCGTATCTTCAAGCTAATCAATTATATTCTTAAATTTTGCAATCTTGCAGAAACGAACTCTACGATCCTGGTATACTTCTTTAATTATTTAAAATAAAGGGCAGACGCCCTTGAGACGGCTTCAGATTATAGGATTAGACGTAACTGGAAAATAGTGTTGGCGTTATTATACACCGACATTTTTATAGGAAGACAAAGAAAAGCTTCTGATAGGAAAATATTGAATTGATTTTCTATTTCCACATTTATTATTTCGTTCTGGAAGCATGGACGAATAAAAAATAACTATTCCTCATTAGTATTGTAAACGTTCATAAGTCGCCGTGAGGTACCGCAGAAAGTAGAATAGTACTTCCCCGTGTGTCAGGTGTCGGAAGAGGGGATTGAGACCGTCGTATGACGTTCACGTGAGTTGGAACTCTTACAAGGGTCGTCTGTGTTGGTACCTCACTCTTAAGTATTTCTACCGCCTAATAGCAGTGTCTGCGGTGCTGTGTTCCAAACAGTGAGAGAAGCAGTTAAAATACTAGGTAAATGTGACATTGCATCTTCAGTTCACAAAGTTGGCGACACACAAGTGATATCTCTTATTATTCCGGACGATAACATTTGCCATTTGTGACGATTTTTTTTTAACTAAAAAACTGTAACCGTTTATTTGACATCCTGAGCGTTATAATTTGTTGGTAACAAATGGCATTATAAAGTGTAAACAAACAGCCGAAGTTTGCGTAATTGTCCTACAAAACACCAGTTATCTCCATCTTCCCCCCCCCCCCCACTTACCCCCCACCCCGGTCTCAAGCTCCGCCAACTTGTAAGTACGTTATCAAATTGTTAAGTTTAGAATCACATTAAAACTTGCCACTGTTGCGCCCGTCTAGTCAAACATGATAATAATTTAATGACTCGACAAGTCGCGCCGGGGTTCTTGTTCGTCATTCGCAAATTGTACTAAATACAAGTATAAAGTAACTTACACTTGTACTGGCCAAAACTCAAAAGATGTTCAAGAACTTTTTACTGAAGATTTATTAATCTTCTTGCTTATTTAGTGTAGATATATTACAGAATACTCAGTATACAGCGCTTTTTACAATTTATCCGGCCCAATATACAATTCAGTATATCAGCCATAAAAAGTCCACAGTTGGACATAGGCCTCCCCAATAAAGAGGGCTTCTTGCAAATAATTGCTGCGCTGAACCGGCGTGGTGGAACTCGTAGAGCGCAACTTTGCGACGAGGATGCTGCTGCCCACCCCCACTTTGTAGTATATAAGCTGCGCTGTTTCGAATAGACATACCGCCATCTGTCGGATCCGGTACCTCAGTCGCCTCTTACGACACCTGGCTCAAAAAAAGGTACTATTCTGCTCTGTCGTTACCCCCCGGCCCAATCCTTGGATATGCCAAAAATGTTACATTAATACAATTTTAAATTAAATTAAAGAAAAAAGTAATTGAAAAGTGATATTAATGTTATGAGAATTTTGAGTATTACAGCTAGTAAACTAGTACTTTTACATAATAAACCTACTTTTTTATCGGCTTTGAAGCGCAGATTATTTCCCACAAGGTTATAAAAATCCTTGCGGCAACCGTGTTCCAGATAAACAAATGAATGAGCGTTTTAAATCTCTTAAAATCAGTTTGACTTTTGAATAGGAAACGCGCGTATTTTGCACTAAATAGTAAATGTTCAGTTGAGTGATTTACTCAACTGAAGTTTACGTATGTGTAAAATTTTAGAAGATAAATAACTAATTTTTTTTATATTTTTTTATGACCCGGTCAACACACAAGAAACCGCCCGCGTTATAAGCGTCACTGCAGTCTATAGAGGCTCGTGCCGACATTGTGACTTGAAGATAATATTGCCCAATAACTCATGTAAATTGAGGGGCATAATATTCTCACGATAGAAAATTAAAAAATGTTATAACAACTAATTACGGAAGAATAGGCGTTTACTTACAATTAAAAAAAAAACAAAAATAAACATTGCTAGACAGTTAAGACGGAGGCGCGGGTAATCCGACAGAAGAAGGCTATTTGGCCTCTTCTCGCTGAGTGACAGACGGACGGGCCGCTCTAATAGCCGCCTTGTTTAGCACTCAACGTTTAACTTTTTGCTGTTAATGGGTTTCTTTTGAAAATGTTATTTGATGTAAATAAATTAATAGTGGGTGGAAATCCTTGTATGTTTTCTACGTGAAAATAGCTTTTGTTACTAATTCAGACACGTGTATATAGTCTTTAATCTATTAGTCAACTAACTCGCTTTGTCATATCACAAGGAAGTGTCTTATATTGTATATATTTTTAATTAAATAAATGAACATTAATAGATGAAGATATTTGTGACATATTTTGTTTTTATTTGCCGGGTATTAAAAAGGGTTCAATTTGTTATCTGTGCTCATATGTATTTACCTAACAATGAATTTTGTTTTGTTCACTAAAAATTCGGAAAGTCTCCCCTAACATCCAATTTGAACCAATTGTCCGCATTTACGAAGTTGATTTGATTTGTCTGCGATCCAAACGCTCACGGATACATTACATACATACATTTATATAAACACAGGCTTTTTTTGTGATTCATGAATATTTTTTTAAATAAAATAACAAATCGCAAAGTAAAGTTGGACCAATGCATCAATGTATTAATTTATCAATTATAGTATTTCATATATAGCTTGATTTGAATGACATCTGTCAAACTATCATGCCCTAATTATATTTATGTATATTTAATCTTAATTGTAGATTTATTTTATATGATATGCTTTGTACGAAACCTTTGTAATGAAAACAGAATAAATAACAAATTGTGATGCCAGATCAAATAACGCAGTGTAAATAACTCGTATGACTTTAATTACTTTTCACATGAAGAATAGATCATCATATCATCAACAAGCCATTGGAAGTCCACTGCTTGACAAAGCGTCCCCAAGAAAAGGGGAATTTTACCCATAATTGCCACACTGGGCAAGTATGTTGGTATTCGCAGAGCGCAGCTTACGCGACTGTGCATTCGAGCTACACTGTTGCGGATGGATAAACCGCCATCTATCGGTTCTGATACCTTAGTCGCCTCTTACGACACCTGGTACAGTACCTACTATTCTACTCTGCCGGTACCTCACGGCTTGAAGTATAGATAATAATAATTATTAAAAAACGAATTTTTAATCGATGCACTTTATAAATGTGGAGGGAGTTACAGAGATATCTCAAGATTGAAACAACAAATCAATAATTTCCACATAACTTGGTTGGAAATAGACACGTATTTATAAATGTATGTAACATAAAACCTCCTTTTATAAAAGTAGGTATGAAAAAAGTTCTTTTATAAGATGAGCACAGGGCGCTGGAGCGGCGACCGCGGTTGACTGAGTACGGGACATTTTAAACTCGACGTCACAACCAGCTATACAGCCTGCGTAAGGCAATATTTACTAGAAAGAACAACTTATTTTAGGCTTCAGGTGGGATTCGAACTACATATATCCCATGCAGGGTGACTGGTTTCCCGAGACCTAAGCAAACACGACGAATGTTTCCTAGTGTTATACTTGTGCTGAGAAATCAGTGCCCTTCCTTCAATGGTGTAGTGTTTTACCTAATTTTTACCTGTAAATACTCAATATACTTTTACAGTTTAAAACAATACATTGTTGCATTGTCAAAGCATGCAAAGAGATAAGGATTATTTCTAGTAATATTATCTTAAATTCACACAACATCTCATACATTGACCCGACTACGTGGTAAGTCGCCTAAAGCACTTGTGTCACGGACTTCAGACAACAGAGGAATCACAAATATACTACTTACATACATATTTTTTACGCCCAGACACCGGACAAACACAAATATCTTCAAATATTTGTCTTGGGTGGGGATCGAACCCACGACCACTGGTACATAAGATAGGATCACGGCCATCGTCGTAAATATAATTCAGCGTTTATTTATTAATAAAACCGCTTAAGTAATTATGCCTGTGTATGTTTAATCAGCTCCAATTAATACATGTCTTTCAGTATAAACAAACTCATAAAATTAAATTAAAAATAAATGTACACAACATCTCATACATTGATCTGACTCCGAGATAAGTCGCTCCACTTGTGTTGCGGACATCAGACAACAGAGGTATACTACTTGAATACTAAAACCGACTCAACTTAGTCTGGCCAATGTATGTCATGTTGGATTAATTTATTACCAAAAAATATGTTTATACTTAGTGACTATTAAAATATTACTAAAAATTTCAAAAAATACACCTACAGGACTTTAGTAAAAGCCTGTGGCAGCAACCCTTCGATGATATGTCTCCAAACTCCCGTCCACACTCGAGTAGATATTTTATTGAAACAACATTTAGCCTATTAGGGGTACAGCTTTGTGGAGATGAAAGTGGGCGCTGGAGCGAGCGAGCTCGGTTCACTGCGCCGGGTATTTCAGAGCCGGCCCGCACGCTGCAGATAGATGGGTTTATAATAAATTGAATGTAGTAAGCTGGCGGCAGCGGCTATCACTGAACGAGGCACGTACGGGAATCATGTAAAATTGAAACATGAAGTTCACATTGAATAAGGTGTATCACTTCAATTTCTATATATTGTGTTTAGGAAATAATAGAAGCTTTCTTTAAAGCATATCATTACGACCATGCCAACATTGTCTAATTTATTATATTCAGTGTATATGTACTTTAGAATCGGCAATATCATGTTTTAAATATAGTTATCATCATCATTATCATATAAATATATTTTTGCGGATAATATTAGCGCTAGGCAGCCGTGGTAGCGAACACAGAACGCAGATTTGCAGAAAAGAATGCTGCTGCTATTTCTAATGGCTATACCGCCAACTATCAGTTTTGGTGAGGTATTTAAAACTATACTTAATAAAATCATTTTCATCTCCTGATACAAAGTTTAGAAAAGGAAAGTATAAAAAATAAAAACCTATTCTTTAACTAGACTTTTTACACCAATTCAAGGCTGTAAATTAAATTATAACTGAAATTTCAAGTCGCCAAAGAAAGAAAAATGTACGCCGTCTCGCCGCCCGCCCAAATTGGTTTCTTTAATCCCGGTAAAGAAACAATGGAGCGCGCGCTGTTCCCGTCCGCGCTGTGTGCTGACGTTTAATTAAAATTTCAACAAGGCAACTCACGTGGGTGAGGGCAGTTGGTTAATCTAAACTAGAACGGGTTAGTTGTTGGTCTGTTTAATCGGATTAGAAATGTTTCCGTTGCATTATTAAACCAATATGGACCGATTTAAAGGGTGAGTGTGTAATCGTATGGTCGATTATTTGAAAGGGGTAAATATGTATGTAGAAATGTATCAGTGCTAATTTTAGCAAAGTATAAAAAAATTTTGCATTCCTATAAGTACATATATCTATATATTGATAAGCGATGAGTAAACTTTGTACCGTTGTAAAGGAAATTGCGCGAAAGCAAATTTGACTCAGTTTAAATAAATGTGGTGAAGAAGCGCATAGAGCAAGTACATTTAATTATCTGCACTAGAAATGAATTAATTAAAATAACCATTACGTAAACTACATTTTAAATGCTACCTAAAATATTAAAAACAAGAAAACAAGAATAGTTTAAAGTCTCTAAATAATAACCCCTTTGGTCTTATTGGATGTCACAATAGCGAGAAATAAAATAAAGTTCTTACTTAAAAATAACGAATATTGGTCGAACTGCGACTACCGGCCGACCACTAGTAAGTAATAGTAATCCTTTTTTATTCATAAAAAAAACTAAATCGAAATAACAAAAAGCTCATATAATTCCCAAGAGATACGAATCGAGCGAGTTGTGAATGAAATATCGCTTCCGCGCCCAACTGGTAACATAGAATCTATCAGTTAAAACTGTAGAAATGTAAGTAAAACAATAGTTTAACTTAAAGCAGACTTTTATTTATTTAATCAGACGTTTTTTTTATACACTGCACAATATCGGCCATGACAGTGCGGAGAGGAGTGTTACCAACATAACAAAATAGAAAAATATTACATTGCTACCAACAAAAACAAAGGCTTTTAAAATAGAAAAATGCAATCCAAGAAGCAATTGTTGGAGTTAATCGAATGGATGGATGACTGCCGCCACTGCCAGTTGAGGCTTGTGGACACAGCTCTTCTGCACACACACACACACACAGCCGATGTGGATTTACAAAAGAGATGAATGGAAAAAAGCCTGTTAGCTGCCCTGGTTTATATTTGAGCGGAGTTAATATTTTACAACTTGATTAACTTTAAACTTGAACAGTATTTAAAAAGTAAATACTTAATGGTTATATTTAAATAATTCTTTGCATAAATAGGTCAATAAAATATTATATAAATAAATGTCTCTTGTTCTTTGATTTTATGATGTTCTTGTGTTGTAATTATTGGGACAATAAAGAGTAAATAATTATATTAATCTAAATAGAAAGAAGATGCTAGAACTTTAATTTTTTTTTTTGCACCTTTACATGTTTTTGTCATAAATAGTAGCATATATGCTATTGCAAACATCAATTTATTTATAAATTTTAGACAGGTCTGTACACGAAATCTAGCGTGATATAGTAACTACAAAAGTATACTACAAAACTTACGCATCTGTAAGACTACCGCGGGTGGAACTACAAATGACTTTTACGTAAGCGGTACGCTACGAAAACTACAAGCAAACAAGTGAACGTGCTACCGAAGAGGTGAGTGATACTACGAGCTGCTACGATACATCAGATTGCTCTACAAACACGCCAATGTGAACAATGGCAAGCACTTACGAACAACTAATTGTCGTGTTACGTGTGGCTTTGGCTTGTCTTTGTTCTTAATGTTTTAGGAAAGTCTAATCAAGAGTTGAGATGTTGTGTGACTGTGCGAATTATTATCCTTTGATAGACACTTCTAATTAGGTTTTTTTAATACTTACAATTTTTATTATGTAATAAACATCTTTAACTTGTTAATACATGCAGTGTTTATAGAATTAGTAATATCGCACGCTTGTGTCCTTTAATATTTGCTACCGTGCTATTTTAGTCGAGTTTTCATGTTGTTTATTTTTATATAGGTACGTCAGCCTACTGATATGATATAACAGCTGAACGATACGCGACATCGACTATACATACACATCATCTAATCTCCTCACATCAAATTAAACTTGAGGTTTTTTTCTACCACCAAACAGCAAACAAAGCATTGCACACAAGTTCGCAATGCTATGCTGCGGTTTTAAGAGTGAGAGAGGCAGTAATGTTACTGGGTAATTTACTAAAACATGTTCTAGGCACAAAGTGTAACGCGCAAGTGGTATTCTAGTGATGATATGAGCACCTAGAGACTTCGGTGATGCACTATCACGCAGACCTTATGCATGTCAGTCAACTTAGTAAATATATATATATATATACAAATGTGAATGTATGGTTATCTGTTACGTTTCCACGCCTTCGTAGTTTATCGGAATATCATTGAATTTGTCACAGCTTCATGGGTACATAAAAAGACATGTACGGTTTTCAATCACGAAGCCACGAGTACATGCTAGTGAATTATAGTCTATAATAATCGTCGCGAATCATCCTCGTCGCGAATGCTGCGCTCTGCGGTTGCCAGCACGCTTGTCCAGCGCGGCAATTATAGGTGACATTTCCCCATTAGGGAGGCCTATGTCTAGTAGTAGAATTCCAATGATTATGATGACGATGATGATGAAATCTAATAAAAAAACAATTAATATTATCAGGCAATGGATATTTGTGTATTGTGACCATCATAGCGGTCATAGAGCACTCACTGTTGGACATAAGCTTTTTCCTCTTAATTGCCGCGCTGGACAGGCGTAGCGGCAATCGCTAAGCATTGGTTTCGCGATGGGAACTCTGTCTGACTACGCTTTGTTGGATAGATAGAACGCCTTCTGTCGGTTCCGGTACCTCTGTTGGATCTTACGACACTTTGTACAGTATCGATTCACCATTGAATATAAACGGGAGATACATTTCCTAAATATAGGAGTGAAGATGGAACAAAGTTTCTATTACAAAACCATCAACAATATACATAGCGTACTTTAAATATTTTACATAGCGGTCGACGTTTAGATAGTTTAAAACCAGAAGAGACAACAAAGACACAAAAGCCTAAACCCTAAACAGATTAAGCTAAAAGCGTCTTTGATAAGCGATTGTACAAAGCCTCTCGGATGAAGTTAAGGTGGCGCCGTAGCGTTTAAAAGATAAGCATTTAAAGGGTTTGCGGTTTTGGCCCTTTTTCAATCGCATGTTTTTTTTAGTAATAAGGCTTTTGCGTAACTCGAATACCAGACATTGTTCCTTTGTTATGTTACCGAAAATATAACGCTATTTCTTTGCTCGTTTACTAAGTGAACAATTCAGATATTTTCGATGTCCAGATATGTTGTAGAAGAGCGACATAACATACGACATTTTATGTTATGGAAGATTTCAATTGTCATTTTCATATAAGATGCCATCATCATCATTACAGCCATTGGGAGTCCTCTGCTGGACATAGGCCTCCCCAAGAAAGGAAGATTCTCGCCCATAATTTCCGCGCTGGCCAAACGTTTTGCAATCGTAGAGTGCAGCTGTCGTGACGGAGATGCAACTGCCCATCCCCACCTTATGCATTCGAGCTGCCCTGTCTCACATAGATATATCGCCATCTGTCGGCTCTGGTATTTTCGTCACCTCTTATGACACCTGGTACAAAGGAAGGTATTATTCTACCCTGCCGGTACCTCATGGCAAGTTGCATGCCATTTAAATGAGTAAAAATCATGTTTAATACAAAGTGGCCGAATAAAATTGTGTATAATTAAATCGACTTACCCTTTTTAAGACTAAACCATATGCATTCGGGCCGCGTAATATAAAGCGTCATCGCAGCTTTTTATCGCTCGTTTTATCACTAGGAACATGAAGTTTTTATATCACATCATCCAGTAATATCACTGCCTCTCACCCTTCAAATAGAAGAATATCAATTCGAACACTATTATTTGGCAGTATAAGTGAGGTACCAATGCATACGAACTTTGTTTGGGATCTAGTCAACTCTAGCCTAGTCTAGTCTAGCCTTTTGCTCAATTAAAGTAAATATCGAAATTTATACGCACATCAACTGACAATGTCGGACTAACCTTTATGCAATACGCCCGTACGGAATCTGTTATGAAGTAAAATGCATTTACCTTTATTAAGTGTATGGCGTTCATTAGATTAATATTTATTATAATTTGAAATAGAAAGATACAGAACATTGTACAGTACTGGATCGATTAAAATTTGTCTCGCAGAAAACAGAAGTTTTGTGATACTAACCGGCGATAATAACAACTACGCTCTACGGAACATCAAATGTTTTATGCAACACGCGACAGTAGTAAGTAATAACTCTCGATTAAAAAAAAACTAAATAGACCTCATAGAAGAGGTCAATAATTAACTATTGTTTCTGATAAGGTTACATCGAATTCAAGAGCGAACCTCATTTGAAACGAGTTATAATCGATAAGGCCCATCGATTGTCATGTCCGATTACCACGAAATCGATGTCAGACGTCTCACTCGAAGGCTTATTGAATGTTAATTGGATGGAGTATTAGTTCGTTTAAATTTTAACAGCCTGATTGGCATGTGAAAGGCTTCATATTGTTTGTGTAATTTTGAAATTATTTATTTTACAAGTTACGCAAGTACAATATATTTGTAGTGCAGTTGCAGTTGCTTTCATCCAAAGTTCAAAAATACGTTCGCTTTTCCAAACTTTCAGTAGTACCTACTTAGTCACTTAAGACATTTTCAGGTGTATTATTTTTTTAGCTTCTCTTGCTGTATTATTCTTCTTTTTAAAGTTTTTGTTTCAAATTAGCTCATAATTATGTTAGAATGACATTTAGCTGCGAGGTACCGGCGGAGTAGAAAAGTACCTCCCCCCCTGTACCAGATGTATAGTGTATGTCAGGTAAATATATGTATTTACGTAGTATATTTGTGATTCCTCTGTTGTCTGACGTCCGTAACACAAGTGCTTTAAGCGATTTACCACAGAGTCAGGTAAATATGTGTATGAGGCTTTTTGTTTTTTTTTAATTATTTTATCTCCCGTGTTGGCTTACATTGTCCACAATTAGCGAAAACTGATTAAAATTCGTTTCAGTTTTGAAGTTTGATTCTTTTTATATATAAAAATAATCTATACCAAAAACCATCAGCTTAAAATCAAATTGTTATTTAATTTATTACCTAATATTAAACTTCAGATCCAAAATTTCTAAAAATGTGCGACATTTGTCGAACCACAAAGCCGTGAACAAAAAAGCACGTATAATGCACCGTTGTAAAATTCCTAAGAGCAACATATAATTACGCAGTGCGCCACCTTTTTCATTTTGCACCTTCACCCGCATGAGATCAGCAGCTGCTTTGAGCTATTTTTAAAACACATTAGTTTCACCTGGAGGGCAGATGTGAACACCATCTCACCCGACAACAAAGGGACGAGCTCGCGACGCGTGCGCACCAGTAACTAGTGGCATTACAGGTTAAACGGGATTTGGACTGCATCAGATCATTATGGTGATTATCCTGTTAGGGCTTCATGTACAAAAGTGACGTTAATTCTTCAAATTATTGTTTTTTTTGCCGTAGGGTACCGGCAGAGTATCTCCTCTTGTACCAGGATTCGTATCGCATATATTCGTAGGACAGCAGCATTCCCGTCGTGAAGCTATGTCCTGCGGTTGTCTTCACGCTTATATACGCGCGGCAATTGTAGGTATGTTATCTAATATTTTTAAAGCAGGTGCTCAAAATGTTGATAGGTCCATGTCTTAACAAAATTTGGGTTATTACTTTTGCTAATTAGGCTTTTACTTGGAAGACGATTTGGTAACAGTAATTTAACTTGTTTATTACTTGGTATTTTAATAATTAAGTGAAAGTCTTAAACCACCAAGATTATTGGATGTGTTATTATTATTTGATGTGATTATTGATTATTGATATTTATGTCAGTTCACCATTACGCGAGCGATATTATTTCTTACTAATTCTACCGATTATATATATATATATATATATATATATATATTTTGGCGCTAAATTTAAAGCTTCATTTCCGAAATACATATTGTTTGAAATCGCTTTCTATAACGGAGTGTTAAATAATCATTGTCTCAGCAAAAAAATGTCTACATTAGGACTATATAAAAAACTTTGTCAAGAGGAATCATACCAGTGATCGATCTGTTTTGCAGTCATTAAAGTCAAAGTCATATAGGTATTCTATAATATATCCTTATTTAAATTAGCCTATCAAAGGCTTTTTTAAATCCATAAAAAGAATAAAAAATCTACGAATATAGATTTGGTAATTACAATTTTACACAATTGACCGATGACCCTGACAACCAGTGTTATAACATTCATTTAAACAAATAAGTCGTCGAGTGTCTTGCTTTAATACTAGTCTGCCGGCACCAAACGGGTCTTATGACTACTTAGTTAGTAATGAAAATGCAATAAACTTTTATAGCAGGTTCATTACACAAGCCACCAGAAAAGAATGTGCAAGAAAAACTGATGGTAATATGAGTTTCAATAACACTTAATGGTGGGTATTATTGGAACCTGCAGCCGTCAGCGCTAACAAACCAATAGTAGATGTTGGAGCTATTCAATTCCCAGCAAAAATAAAAAAAATCTTGATTGAATAACTTGCATTTCAAGTTACAAATCGAACACAAACACAATAAGCAGATATAAGAAAACTGGCTCATATTTCTTTTTCCCCTGAATTGTTTACTACTCGTTGACTGTGAAGCTATTATTTACAATTGAAAAGTACATTATCTCGAAGAAGGTAACCCGGTAATGTTGAAAAGGGAGCTGAAATGACTTCGGTAATGAATAATAGGCAGTCATTTTTTTTTATAAAATAAAGAAACACTCGGCTGCGGTGAAAGTGCGTTTTTCTCGACAAATGGTTGCGATTTCAGATACGTGCGCTTTGTTCGCGTGAAAGGGACGGAATGCGGTTTGTGTTTATTTTGGTAAAAGGTTTAGATTGTATGCTTTGTTGTCTGAGATAACATGTTATGAATTTGATCTCTTTGATTGTAAATGATAGATACCTATAGAATTGGCCTTTCAACTTTTTTTAAGACGACTTTGTTTCATGTATGTATTTTATAAGAAAAGCTTTGAACTTGAAACGAAATATGTATATATAGCGACGCCCCAAATTCGTTCGGGTACATAGTAAAATTTTATCCCATTGCCGTAGTTTCGACCTCGTTCTAAACCTCTAACCAATAAATAATAACTATAATTAATTATTCATAAAATTTCCTGGGTTTGCATTGGATTCACAATACCAAAAAATCGTATTTGGTCCTGTCATACTAAAATTATACACAAACATACATTTTGACGATAAAAAATTATGTATATAGATATTAGGAGAAATTGATTAGATTTAGTTATTTTGGTACGAGCGTATTACTGAAGTACTGTGTCCTCAATCGCAGTAACACCGAAAAGGCAAGTCTGCTTATAATTGAAGGATCTAATTTTACCCGTGCTGGATATACATCCACCCCGTCAGTTGCAGGATCTGATCCTGATGGTGATCACTCAAGGATGCCTCTAAGGTACAGACCTTGAACCGAGTGGCCGTACCCGACATGAAATCATTTTGAGGCCACATCGATGCTACCAGCATCTAAGATATCAAATCAAGCGGTTGCGTTTAGGGAGTTTGATTCACGCGCCGAAATTTCATCACATAATGATAATATCACTTTGACAGTTTCGCATAATTTTCTTGGGATTAGAACAACAAATGCTCACTGGTTGTTTAAACGTTATAAATTAATTTCAGTTGACTAATTGTCACTACTATGTATGTCTTTGAGCCAATATACGGTCGACATTTGATTAGTGCCTTGCAGGCGCGCGGTGGTCACAAAGGCCTACTATAATTGTATTGATTGCTCACTGCGGTCTCGCTCGAGTGTGCTTGTCAGTACTTTGTACCGGCGTAGTCGCCATGCTGCCCACTTCAATCATAGCATGTACATACATACTGAAATTGGCTATTGATTGGGTTTGTTCAAAACGATACACTATACAGAAATTACCACATATCAAAAATAAACTCTATTTAATTTTGTCGTGTCCTTTCTTGAACTTCGGTTACTCGCAATTGTGTCATTTTACTATCATTAGTCATCAAGCGTATACTCTTTGTCTACACTAATATTATGAAGAGAAAAGATTTGTATTTTTGTATGTAGCGAAAATACTTAAAAAGTACTGGACCAATTTTAATCATTCTTTTTTTATTAGAAAGCTACATTATCATTGAGTAATATAACTCTCTGTACCAGTTGTCATAAGAGGCGACTAAGATACCAGCACCGACAGGTGGCGATATACCCATCCGAGATATTGTAGCTCAAGGGTAGAGATCAGCACCAGCATACCTGTCGCTGCGCTCTACGATTGCCAACACGCTTGCCCAGCGTGGCAATTATGGGCAAAATTCCCCCTTTCTTGGAGAGGCCTATGTCCAGCAGTGGACCTCCAATGGCTTTAATGATAATGATGATGAAACCCTATCTCTAGTCATTACAGATCGAGACGTATAAGATACAGTCGCACCTCATTAAATGCCCAGATTATTTTCTGTTATGAATTTGACGTAGTCGCAATGGTTCCGCTAGAAACTAAACGATGTAATACCTAAATAATTATCTTTTTTTTTTCAAACCTAATAATTTATTAAGAGCAAATTAATAAACTTGCCCATCGAGTCCAACTAGCGCTGCATTAACACAAATCCGTAATAGCAAATCGACCACAAACCCGTGCACAAACAGATTTCGCAAAGAGCTAAATCGAAATGCTAACCGACTATCCCACATACTTCTGTGGTTATACCGCTCGTTACTTCCAAGTCTAATTACTGGTAATTATCTGGTAATGGGCTAAACTCGGTCAATTACCAGGTAAAAGTGTTAATAGAATGAGTATGTTGCGATATCGATATTTCCACTGTTGCGTTGTTAAAACTTTATGAGGGAGAATAGAATAAAGTTAATGTGCAATTGAAACCTGTAGTGTAATGTTTGTTATTATAGAATTCAATGATGGTACGAAGAATCAGAAAAACATATTGTTTTAATAATGTGAGTTTGTTTATTGTTGTCGAAGCTACTATACGATCACGTCGCTGATAAAATAAATATATCATCTTCAAAGATTACTTGTTATTCTGCATAGAACATATGTAGAAATATTGATTTTTCCTCAGATTTTCAGAATTATGTATAAGTTACAGAAGTCGGGTATCTATAGGTAGGTGAGTAATTACAAAGAGAATAATATTATAAATCTACAAAAAAACTGGTATCTGGTATCTCCATATCCCATTTCCATTCCATCTTAGGCTTCCCCAAAAAAGGGGAACTTATCCATAATTGCCGTGTACCTTGCTGGGCACCTAAGCATAGTAAGCGTAGCTTCGTGACAGGAATGCTGCTGCCCAAATCCGCCCTGTATATTTGAGCTACACTGCTTCGGATGGATAAACCGCCATCTGTCGGTTCAAGTACCTCAATCGCCTCTGGCGACACCTGGTACAGGGAGGGGTACTATTCTACTCTGCCGGTACTACTCAACATTGTCGGTACAGTATGGCGTGTAATTGTGTGTACGTATAAAAAAAACATCCGCAAGGTTAATTACAGCAGCCATCATTAGTACATCAGCGTAACACATAAACATGAATGACTATCATACACGAGAGACAAGTGCAGGCACAATTCAATTGGACCCAGGTGGGCAGGGCGGAGGTCGCCGGGTCAGATGCGTTTGTGGTGCGGTCCGAGACAGAAGAAATGGCGGTTGGGGCTTCTTTTTATTTTGTTAGAATACTGTGAATTTTGACTTTTCTAACAAATGAGATTGAGAAATACAAATGGGAAAAACATCAAAATTTGTTGCAATTAAATAACCTACCTAAATGAACTATGCACATATTTTATACATCATCGTTACATAAGTTAGTACCTATGTGTTATATTAGGCAAACCTTAAAATAAAACAGATTTTTTATATTTTTTTGCATTTTTTGTTTAACTAAACGTAAAATATAGTTTTAATATAATTACTGAACGTATTAATATTAGATTGAAATTAATACTGATAATAAGATAATACGATACTCTTTCTAAGATTAAAACTATTGAAAGTTACTTAACGCTCATAGTTATTTATATACAAAATTACAAACATATTTTCCTTATAGAGTTTAAAGAAGATAATATTCGGCTAAGATGTTTCATTTTTATTTTACTTCATTTATTTTCAATTCCTTTAATTTATCCTAAATAACGCTTTTAATTTTCTCATATACTTGTCTCTGAAGAATACTGTTCTCATTGGTATTTTTATAGTGCCGGCTGAGAAGCCAATAGGATAAAATTGTGACTCCGTCATGTGGTATTGAGAATAATTTATTTGCATTATGTTAAAGTTATTTAATGTATATTAATACACTTAAACAAATGCTTAAGATTATTTTGATGAATAGGTTTTCGTATGGCAGCAGGATCAATAAGTATCTTTGTGCATTGTTATACTCAGATACAAAAAAAATATTGGAAGTAAAACAACAGAATTATTCAAATTCACACACACATACATACACACGCCTGTACACACAATTCAGTTAATTATAATTTATTTTTTATTTGTTTTATGAAATACTGTATTTTTATTTAGGTCATAATGTTTTTAAATATTTTTTTGTTGTCAACAGAATAAACACACTACTTAGAGACGTTTGGAACGTGAGGGAGCCTGGTGACCTGTAATACGGGTCTGCGAACCTACATAGGCCTAACCTACTAGTCTTTTACAATTATCATTTTACACTATTATTTCACAACGCCTCAATTTTTAATTTTGATAATTGTTATTTGTAGTGACGGATAAATTTTATTTCATTATTATTATTTAAATAAAATATATATTGTAATAATGCGACGGAAGAGCGGTGCAGCCTTACATGAGTAAAACTATTTCTTAAAAGGCTCCTACCTCGTAATATTGAATTAGACTAAATAATTTGAATAGACTTGATTGTATTATGAAGTTGACTCTACTACTATAGGAAGTTAAAAAACGTGTCCACATCAAAATACTAAAAAGATGTGTTGCACCGCACCAGCGTCCTCCACTGAATTGCGCCGCGCGGCAAGGTCAAGTCAACGCATGCATTTGTCCGCGGTTTCATGAAACGCCCTACTTGGGCGCCCGTGGCTTTATGCTGCTATTTCAGTCCGTGTGCTGGCCGCACCCGGTCGGAACTGTACATTCAGACGGTGCAATTATAATGAGAAATGTTCGCGCACTAAATGATAATACGAATACTTTTAATTTGTACTTGTCCAGCGGTATATCCATCCAGAACAGCTCAAACAGCACAGGGCGGAATGGGCAGCAGCATCACCGTCGCGAAATTTATGTTCTGCGATTGCCAACACGCTTGCCCAGCGTGGCAATTATGGGTAAAGTTCCCTATATATATATTATATTATTATATTTTATTATATATATATATATATATATATATCAAAAATATTTTTATTTTATATCTTCAAAACAAAAATATAAATTTACCAATAACTTATGACCATTAGTAGCTTTAGAGCAATTTAAGCAAATAGGTAATTGATTGGCCTACTTTGAAACGAGTTTTAAGATCCGTCTGGTGTTGGCAGACTAGCATAAGGTAAACCTTATTTCTACAACAGATGACTTTTTTGATTCCGTGTGGTCATCAGGATCATCAATATAATGAGTATAATATCATTTAGTACTCTACATTCTACAATATAATTTATTTATTATTTTTGATGATTCGAAAGTGTTTTAATTCGATTTTAATACGATTATTAATGACACTAAAATAATAAAAATAACATATAGTATGGGATATAGTAGGGTCAAATTTGCGAAAATAATTAAGACACTTTGATAATATTCTGATTAATAATAGTTCTAGTACTAGTTCTAGGAGGAGAATAAGTGGTTATGGCACTAGAATTTGTTGGTTGCTGTTAAATAAATATGAGCAAAATGATTGGAGCAGAGCTCAGAAACTTCCTACATTACTGAGTTTCACAATAAGCTTATGGTCCGCGAATTATCGCTAAATGGATTTTTTCGGCAGAGTAGGTTTCAAATAACGCCAAGACCGCCGCTCATATTTCATAGTAGATTTACAGAAAGATTATTCAACCAGGAACAATGTAGCTATCTGACTCTATTTTTTTAATTCCGCAGATATTTTTTTTATTCGCGTAAGATAAATTACCAATTAGAAGTTATTGAAAAACTAGCGGACTGGTATTATCCTGTTAATTCTGCGCCGGTGCATGTTTTGATTAATTTTGTTATTTTCGGAAATTTGCACCTACTGATTGACAGAAAATAAAGTTTTGTATTATTTAAGAGAAGTGAAAATATGATAAAAACCAAAAACCGCGACGACTGAATTGGATTGAAATGATATGGGGTACTAGCTGAGTAGAAAAGTATTAGGCTCTGTATCAGTCGTACCGATAAATGGCATTATATCCTAATCCTAAAGAGCGTAGTTCATCGCCATATAAAGCAACTTGCTGGCATTGCAGTTATGCATATCCCAACTAGCATTTACGAGCAAATTCATTAAGAATAATAGGGGTATTTAAATACAACTAAAATTATTAGTATTTATAAATTTATTCGGACCAACATTATAGTTTCTTAAATTCCTGGATAATAACATCTTCAAGTCGCACGGTTGACAAAGCGCTAGTGATATCCATGTGATATAGCGAGTGTCTTTAGGCTGCTGTGACGCTTACTACCACGAGGACTGTTTTATATAAAAATAGAATGAAGTAAGCACCTTTGACCACAGGTAGATACTGGTAAATGAATATTTTTTCTTTGTAGTATTAGTTGAGAGCTTGTACAAACAACAGTAAACCGAAGGCTTGTCCAAGAGTGTCCTTCTTGTTTCTTCAGTTATGATGATTTATCATATCTTGTGAGCTAAGGAAAGGTTTAATTTATAATGGTTTTATTTGATGATAATTTAAAGACTGGAACAGCTAATATTAGTAATTGATTAGTTTGTCGATTTGTTTAAATCGATTAACCATTACGTATGGCGTATGAAATAAGCATCGTTGACCAAAACAGAAACTAATTAATAGTCAGACGAAGAATTACACGATGTGATTAAGTTCCTTTAATGAATTCCTTGACCTGATGTCGGCCAACCGCAACTCAATCGCACCCTTTGATGTTGAGCGGAAACGTTTCAGCTCGTTTGATGATATCACTTATATTAAATAACTTTGTGATTAATTTAGTTTGAACAAATAATTAAATTGAAAAAGTGCCAAAGTCATCGTTGAAATATATTTAAATTCATGTGATATTCATTTAGCAAACAGTTTCAAAAGTATTGCACATACACGCAGAAACCAAATTTCTAATAGATAATTAGCTATTAGCCGGCTAGACAGGTTTCTATACTAAGCCAACAACTGACAAGTTTCACCTAGTTGGTTTTTTTACAAACCATTGTAAATTTGATTTATTAAAAACTGAACTAATATTTCAAATTAAAACACTCCTAATAATATAAATACCTATATTATTTATTTAAACGCAAGCACACTTGACCTGTGACACCACATTTGTTCGCTGAAGTCGTCCGTACGACAATTATTGAAACTCAAATGTAAAAAGCAATGTTGATCGAATGTGCAATACTTATTTGGTCGGATTACTCACATGATGACATAGGTGCTCCCGCGCAGTGAGACGTCAGCAAACAATGAACAAACGAATCCAACAAACAGCGGCGTTAATGATGCCCATTGTAATTGAAACCACAAATCACTTAGCGAACCGCAAGCCGAGGTCCGGCCATGCCAACACGCCGGGATCTACTGATCATACCTGAACTAATCGAGGGTCACCCAAAAAAATATTTTGACAGATACGTGTTTTTTGTCAGTTATGGTCGACCCCCTACAGCCCTAGCTCACCTCCATCATACAAATGTGGACACTATACTTTTACATTTAGGTTTAAATTAGATTTATGCAGACGAAGTATCAAAGAAATGTAATATTTAGTAGGGGTTTGTGATGCAAAAAAGCGGTGATAGAATTTTGAACTCTGATGTCAGTTGTTAGAACTGATAATTGCAATGGAGGCGAGACTCCGCGTAAGGAATTTAGACATTCCGTCGAATTATTTACCTGTTCGAGATAACACTAATCGGTTATGTTTTGTTTACCTCAGAAATGACGTAAACGATAGTTTATTGTTGTTTGAAGGGCTATTTGTGGGCAGCGGTGGGTGGACACTTTCATTTGCAGACAAAAAATACTTATCTTTCATAAAAACTTGACTGTAAATTATGTCATTTGGAAGCACTTAAAGCATTATTTAAGGTTAGCGTTTACGACGGCCTGTTTGGCCTGTTTCGGTTTATGTTTACAAAATTGTTTGTTCAACATCGAGCTGTGTGCACAGAGACAATGCGTGCGGCTAGTCACGTAGCGGCAGGTGGCAAATAATCAAAGTGAAGATTATACTTCCGAATTTAGGTCAAGCTGAAAATGTCCGACCTACTGCGGGCATTCGCGAAAAAATTATGATAAACCGGCACGCTAATTGTACATAAAACATATGTTTTAATTATCACGTGATTTGACTTACCTAGATTTGTGGAATAAAATATTTTCGATGTGCTCGGTAATTATGTAAATTCACTGGTATATTTTGTCTGAATGAGTTCAAGGTATTATTTATAAAATTAGTACAGTAGATATTTCGTTGGAGAAATTAATATCAACCTCAGAGACAGTTCGCGTTAATAAAAAAAATCACAGAACAAACTTTATCATGTCAAATATTTGGCACTGCTTTAAACGTCGCATTATCAGCACTGTAGTAAAAATCACACTGACTGTAGAGTAGTGATGCCTTTGCTTATCTACTACGTATTGATTGAGAACTCGATAAATAATGCATCACTTTTGAAGAACAATGTGTCACCAGCCTTCGGAACGGTTGCATCGATTCTTACAATATTGGCCGCATTTGCCATACTCCTAATGTCTGCGTCATCGTTAACTGCAAAACTAATGACTACAGCTGTAACCTCTAATGATCCTTTTTGTTTTGAAAATAAAGGTCATTTTAGATTCGCATTAATCGGGATTTGGAATTGTTTGCGGAGATCAATGGTTTGGTTACACAACAGTTTGTGTATTATCTTATCTAAAATTTTACGATAAAGACCTTGAGGAAAGTATGGTGGTATTAAATCATAGGTTGAAAAAACAGCTATTGATGAAATATAGACCTTAACACGATGCCGGAAGGATGTTTTCTTGTATATGTTGTTTGCAGAGACTAAAAATATTTACATAGTGATGGCTTGTTCCGTGGTTGATATGAGCATGATTTATTGTTATTTGGAGTGTTATTTCCGTTACAATTTGATTAACGACTCGAATACACCTGTTATGAAATAGTATGAACTTTATTTTTATATTATTATCACTATCATCATATCAGCTATTAGAAGTCTACTGCTAGACATAGGCCTCTCCAAGGAAGGAGGTTTATTGCCCATAATTGTGTTGCTTTCTCGACGGGGATGCTGCTGCCATTCCCGCCCTTTACATTTGAGCTGCACTGTTTCAGATGGATATACTGCCATCTGTGGGTTCTGGTACCTCAGTCGCCTCTTACGACATCTGGTGCATTCTACTCTGCCAGTACCTCATGGCAAATTTTTATATAAATTCTTCTTGATTGTACGAACAGTGTTTACAATTTCCTTCTATCAAATCATTGGTCGTCATCGTTGTAACAGCCGATGGATAACCAATGTTGGACGCGGACCCGCCTCAAATATTAGGCATTAGTGGATTCCGCCCAATTGCAACTATGCAATTCATATCGATCCTTTCAGTTAATTCATATAAATATTATAGAGATGAAAATATTATAGAGATAAAGATATTTTTTTTGTTTAAGCCCGCAAATCTCAGAAACAGCTGTTCTGATTTATAAGAATTTTTCGATGTTGGATAGTCCATTTACGTTTTTATACTCCCCAAAGTTACTATTCCATACGGTCAAAATCGAGGGAAATACTAGTATGAATATACTTATACATCTTGAAGAGAATTTGTACCGAGGCCCTTTAGTGTTTTTACCCACTAAGAAAGTTTGAAAAATACTGAGAACATTTTTTTTGTATAATTTATTTTGCCCATATGACATTGGGTACGGCGGCGTGTGTGGCAGACCGATTGACCGTCGTTTAATTTGGAAGACCACGTCAACTTACACAGAATATATTATTGTAGAGTGTATTTGCTCTATGTACCTATTGTGTAAATTTGAGATATATTAAAGAATAGTGTGATACGAGATCAATGGGGTAAAGAATGAATTTGTGACAACAATAGAGAAAGGAATGTTGAGATGGTTTGGACGTGTAGAAAGAATGGATGAAAGTAGAATGACTGCACAAATATATCAAGCGGGAGTGTATGGAATAGAAAGGGTAGAAAAGGTATCAAAGAAGGGCCAGGTCAGAAGTACCAAAAATAGAGAGAGGTACCGTAACAAGTGGAGATCCATAGTCTTTGCCAACCCCGATGAGACGCAGGCGTGATGTATGTATGTATGAATGTATATATATATGTATGTATTTATTTATATATTTATGCATGTATGTATGTATGATATGTATGATAATATGTATGATAATATGAAGGATTAATGGCCTTAACATAACAAAATTTTATAGATAATGTTTAAACCTACAAGTAATTGCTAGAGCCTTATTTTAAAAACGATAAGATAGAATGATATATCTTATGTATTTGGTTTGATTATTAAGTTTTTGCTTCTTATTTTTGACTTGATATTTATCAAGTATATAATCTAATAAAGAAGGTACAAATTTATGAAATCCTGCCATTTTATTTTGCTACATTCTGATGTACTTTGAGGGACTCAGGCACCGTCTTCTGAAAATAAAGAACTGGCATCAGGCCCGGCTGATTTCTGCTTTGAATAGTAATCCAATTCACTTTGTCATCGGATGTGTGAGCGAAGGAATGGGCATAACGGATACCGTTCTTTTATCTTTTGCGTAGAGAAAAATGCTTGGAGCTGACAGCCTTTGTGAAGTAATTATTGTTTTCTGTGTTCTTATACGCTTCGTAAGACCTATTTTTAGGCATTTTCTAATTTTCTATAAACTCTAACTTACCGAGGTGGAATTAATTTGATCTGTGTATTTCGCAAAAATTATCCTGACTTGATATAATTAACTTAAATCACTTGTATTGCTGATATCAGATGAACAGAGCAATTATAAATGTACTGCCTTATTGTATGTTCATCATATAAATTTTTCGTGGGGATCGAACCCACAACCTTTGGCACTACCGAATGCACCATCGAGCTCGTCAAATGTCCTCCATTCCCATTGAGACCTAGAAAATGTCTTCTATCCATTATGCAAGTATTTTAGCCAATTTGTTCAGTCGTATCTTTGGCAGGTTGTTAGGTATGATATCTATAATTCCAGCCATTGGAAGTTCACTGCTGGGCATAGTCCTCTCCTTGAAATGGTGAATTTTGCCTATAATTGCCGCGCTGGGCAAGCGTGCTGGCAATCGCAGAACGCAGCTTCCGCGAAGGAGACGCTGCTGCCCATCCCCGTCCCGTGCATTTGATATACATTGCTTAGGATGGATTTATCGCGATCTGTCGGCGTGTGTACCTTAGTCACCTATTACAACGATTGGTAGAGTGGAAGGTATTATTCTACTCTGCCGGTGCGGTAGACGTATATCTGTATCCCGGTGGACAATATATTCATTAGTACAAAAATTTACTTGTTTTGCTTCTTAAACGAAACACTCTATTTGGATTACGTTGGAAACAAACATTAAAATGGTTTTGATCGTACAAAAAATGACCTTGATTATCAAAGTCTGTGTTTGGTTAAGTCAGATCCACTCTATTCGTTAGTAATGTTTGTCAAGTGTAAATAAGAAATGATTTAAAGGAGTGCGACATAACTCGTCATTCCTTAACAGGGTGATTCATTCTTACTGTAGACATTTTTGAACGGGAGATTCTTATCGTACATTTGTCAAGGCACTTTTTGCCAGAGTTAGTGACATTATGATGCCTAACAACTATACTGTTAGGTTAGGTTCGGAATATTTAGTGTTTCCTGCTCTTAATTTAAATAAGTTAAAATTGTTGAGAATGTGGAGAGGTTCGTTACTTTTCCATTCAAGAACTACTGACTTTTTTATTTAATCTTTTCAATATTATGTTTAATCTTAGTGCACGTGAAGTCGATCACCATCCAGGACATATATTTATATAATGATATTTGTGTTTGTTCTGTGTCTGAGTGTTAAATATATCTAATTTAGTAATATATTTGTGATTCCTCTATTGTCTGATGTCGGCAACACAAGTGCTTCAAGCAATTTATCACGGAGACCGGTCAATGTATGAGATGTTGTGGGAATTTATTATATACATATAAGAGAAACACATACGGTATAATTTATAAGATATCTCAGATAAAGTTATGTCGCCGCTTTTGTTTATTAGATAAGTATACACAACTTCAATACTTAACACATTGTATACAATTATACATTAAATTAAATTACTTTAATGTCACTATTCTGAACAAATACAAATATTTGAAAGTAAAAATATAATACGTCTTAGAAAGTATCTTAAGTAACAAACAAACTATAATTTGTCATCTAGCAACACTGACCACGAGCCAGCTTTCACAGTGGCGTGTTATAACCTTAATCTCCTCAAAATAGGTTCATAAATAAATCATCCTATAGCGTTAAATATGGGACAGGCTTCGTCCCGGTAAATATGATTAATGGGTCCGCGGGACGGGCGCTGGGACTGTCCTTAATAAGGCCCTATTCTTGTGACCCATTGAGTTCGAAGCCTATGTAGGTGAATGAAATGTGCATTAGAGAGATTGGAGCTCTATACAGATATATATAATCTTAGTGGAATTATAAACGAGTCTATTTACATCATACTTTTGAGATTAATTAAACTGTTTATTTCTATTTGAATAAAGATAGCAACTGGGATACGAATAAATTATAATAATTTAATCAATTTAAAATTCATATATGATACATTCATTTCCCGTGAGGTAAATGCATAGAGTAGAATAGTACCTGCCTCTGGTGTCGTAAGAGTTACCAGAACCGACAGATGGCGGAATATTTATCCGAAACAGTGTAGCTCAAATGCACAGAACGGGGATGGGCAACAGCATACCCGTCCCAAAACTGCACTCTGCGATTATCAATATACTCGTACGCTTGCACAGCGCGGCAATAATGGGAAAAAATCCGTTTCTCTTGGGAAGGCCTATGTCCAGCAGTGGAGTTGTAATGACTGATATGATCATTGGATCTCATATAGTGACCTGGCTCTGAGACAAGTCACTTAAAGCACTTGTGTTCTGGATATCTGATTACAGAGCAATCACAAATACAATAAATAAAAAGATTAAACACTTAGCCACAGAATAAACTCAAATACTCACCGTATAAATTTTTGTCCTGGTTGGGGATCGAACCCGCGATCCTTGGGGCACAAGACAGGAACACTATTTTAGGATTATATTTATTGGGCTTATTAAGCGAATGTATTTGTACGTGTTGCTTGTACAGTGAGTACAATTGAAAGTTAGACGATATTATTAGATCCACAGGATCAATGGACGCAGGCCGCGGGCAACCGGTCCTGTTGGAAACTTGTGGAGTCCTACGTCCTAAGTGGAAGTCTTACGGTTAAAATAATGATTATATTAATAGTGTCCTATTATTTGGTTTATGCCGACTTACCTTCGTACATTTGCGCGTACTGCGGGAAGCCAGCTGCTCTCAACCACTTGCAAGCCTCCGCCGCTTCGATCTCTGCAACAATTAAACAGTTATATAAATAACATTCCCACAACATTTCATAGATAGACCTGATACCGAAATAAGTCGCTTAAAGTACTTGTGTTAAGATCATTAGACAACAGTGGACTTACAAATATACTACTTAAATACATATATTAAACACACAGACACAAAACCAACACAAATATGATCATATAAATATTTGTCCGGGGTGGGGATCAAACCCATGACTTGTAGCGTACAAGATAGGATCACTACTATCTGCGCCACCGGGCCTGTCATAAAAAAAACAACTCTCATCATTAAACCTACACTTATGGAATAAAGCTTAAAATTGTGTTTGTTTGTTTGATCACGCTAATCTCAGGTAATATTGGCTCGATTTGAAATATTCTTTCAAATTATAGATATAATAGAATCTGAGCATAAATAATACTAGATATGTTCAGATAAACATGATTGAAACTTAAGCCACAGTTACCATGTTAAAAAAGCGTTTCAGACGTTAACCTAATTTCGTTTTATTTTATAATGGACTTAACCTACATAAACTATGTATGCTTTTTATGAAAAAATATTCCAATTAGCTTGAGACCAAAACTATTCTATCTTTCACTCAACTATACACAGTGAGCAAAAATGGATTAAAATCTATCAGTAATTTTAAAGTTCACCTCGGACAGACAACATGACACGTAATGTTAATATATAAATAATGCATATCAATCACGGCTTTCCATTACCAATAAGAGTTCCTTCAACCAACAGACTTAAAAGCGTGTCGATTAGTTTAGCTCTACATTTTAAGACAGCAGCGCCGCTGGTGAGCTGTACCTGTTTTAGAAAGAAAAAACTAAACTTATGTCACTTCGCGTGTTTTTATGTCTACAGACATATTGTTACTTAATTATTACTGGAAATAGTGCCAATGAAGCCTTACATGCTTTTATGGTCAGCCAAGATGTGTGAAAAGAGCATGACTGACTGTTCATAGAGGTGTGTTGGTTCCAACACTGACATGTGGTAGTGAATGTCAGGTGTGGCAGAAAAAGGACGCGAGTAGAATTTATTCTGTTGAAATAAGAGCACTTCAAAGTATGTATGGTGTGAGTTTGAGAGAAAGATTAAAGAATAGTTTAATAAGAGATCGATGTGGTAAAAAAGGTGGTAATGTGACAATAATGGAGAAAGGAATGTAGAGATGGTTTGGACATGTAGAATCGGTGGATGAAAGTAGATTGACTGCACCAATATATTGTGCGAAAGTCATAGTAGGAAACATATCTTAACCAGGTAGAAGAGGTATCAAAGAAGGAATGGTACTTCTACCAAAAATAAACAAGCGTGTAAGAAAAGACAAGTAAGGGAAGCGAGAGATGCATGCCAAGATCGTAGTAAGTGAAGATCCTTAGTCTCTGCCTACCCCCATGGGACACAGGCGTGATATATGTATGCTACTTACATTAAGAAAGACTTACAGTTGAACAATAAATGCGGATTTCTTTGAATCTAATTAATAATTATATCCCAAATGTAAATTACAGATATTCTAAAATTACTTCATACATAACAGTTTACTCATGCAGTTATTACTGCATGTATTTAGTGATTACCAAGTAAATAATTGGCCGTGGGGTATCGGTAGCGTAGAATGGCGGTATATCTATCCGAAACAGTATAGCTCAAATGCACAGGGTGGGGGAAGGCCATGTGTTGCCAACATGTTGGCTTAGCATGGCAATTATGGGCAAAGTCCCCCTTTCGTCCAGCAGTGGACGTTTTACGGCTGATGTAATGATGTAAATTATTTATCAATTTTTAGTAAATTAAACTTAAGTCTAAGAATATATATATCCTATGTGTATTTCATGAATTTGTTTCAGAAAATAAAAACGTTTACTAGGCCAATGTTATGTTTGCTTAATATAATTAAAAAAGCTTATATATAGGTATATATATATATATTGGATGTATCTTTACGAAATCAAATATAAATAATTCAATAATATTTTCATATTCAATAGTAAATAATGTTTTTTAATCAAAGTAATGTTTTATTAACTGCATACAACCAATTTACATAAAGACCCCATTGTGTAAATGACGATGTAACAGCCTTACAAATATTTTGATTAAATCTCAACGGAATTCCAAATTGCATAATCGAATTGTTGTTTATAGAGCGCCGTGACAACGCGACAATGTTTATTGACAATTCACAAGAATGTTACGAACACTAACAATTTCCATATAAATAGAAATCCAAAATACGGATTGAAATATTGTAATGAAGTGGCCTCTCCACTTTATTACAATATAACTTACCAACGCTGTCTTAACGTCACCAATTGACATTATTATATTCTGTTTGAAAATAATTTAAGGCATAAAACAAATATGTGAAGTAAGGTCCAATATGTAACAGTTTAAGCAATCATCACTATCATTACAGCCATAATAGGTCGTCGGTCATAATTGCCGCGCTGGGCAAGCAATCTTTCGCGACGGGGATGCCGCTGCCCATTCCCGCCCTGTGTATTTGAGTTTTACTGTATTGGATGGATATACCGCCATTTGTCGGTTCAGGTACCTTCTGTTAGAGGTACTATTCTACTTAGTCGGCACCTCGCGGCTAGTTTATACAATAGGGTTATCTATCTATACATATAAATGAAATTGAAGTATCTGTTTGTAATTTTAAATTATCAGCGTTTTACATATCCATGTGTAAGTATATATTTAAGAACATTAAAAAAAGTTCTTAAGAAAAACTCTGCTTGTTTGTTTGTTCTGGCTAATCTCTGAAACGGCTAGACCTATTTTAGCGGGATATCAGAGGCAGATAGCTGATGCCGTAAGGAGTAAGTAAGGTTACTTCTATTATTTATTTTTCTCCGGTTAATAAATTATTAAATTCACACAACATCTCATACTTTGATTTGCTTGCAAGACAAGTAGCAAAAAGCACCCGTGGTACGGATATCAGACAACAGAGGAATTTAAATTACATGACTTGAATACATATTTTACGCGCAAGCATAGAACAAATTAGTATTTGTTTATCACATCAGTGTTTTTCTGGGACCTGCCCCAAACCCACGACTGTTGGCGCAGTAAACAGGGAATGCGTTATCTGGCCCATAAAACAGATAAAAACTAAATAAGAGTAAACTGAAATGAGTCCCTACATTTTATATGAATGTCTTAAAAATTGTATCGCTAGTTAGAGCAAATAAAAAAAACTGAAGATAACACGTTTTAAATCTATCATATCAGCCACAGGAATTTCACTATATAAAATATGTGTGATGTTGCGATTTGCACTCGTAACGCTAACGGTTTATTTACGGTAAGTACATCGGAAATTTCTAATTTAAAAACAAAACGAGATATTTTGTCAAGTATTGGGAGTAAAAAAAAAGGTTAACTAAGATATTCGTAAAACTATAGACAAATGTACTGACGAGCTTTCACCTAATAAATATTAATGAAACCACCACTGCTTGAGACTTCCAACTGAATGGGCAATAGTTTCAAAACATTCGAAGGGCCGGGGCCAGGTTACGCTGGTCGTCGTAAGTAGGAGGCCGTAGGGCCAATCAGCTATATTGTAGACTTGACGTCGACTAATGTCTAAATAATGGCGAAAGAAAACAGATAAGCCGAAGCGCGGAGCGAATGTGAGAAAGCTTGGATACGCCACATCAGGACCGCCTTTTGATACACTTCGTGTCGCATTATTGTTCAGCTCGTAACCGGAACACTTTAGCATGTTGTTTATGCATATATTACATATGAGTTTAATAGATAACCTTCTAGAGCAGTCATGTTCAAACGAAAAGAGAAAAAATTATAAATTGAAGTAGAGATGCTTAAACAAATAGGTAATCGAGTGGCCTATATCAAAACTAGTCAGCCAGCATTAGGTGGGTCTTGAAACTAAGTTTAGAAGTGCCAGACAAGAACCTGCAAAAGAAACTGGTTGTGTTAAAGTCATTAACTCCTAGTAGCATTAAGCCTAAACAGATATAGGGCAGACTCCTACAACGGGGATATTCTAAATGGATGGTGGATCATGAAGTGAATTTGGTTATGCAGACCTTTATAGACTTACCTAAGCCCTTGCCTTGCCTATAGTGCGTGTTCGATTTGTATAAAACACTACATAGCTCATATATATTACATGTTCAATTTTATTATTATTATTTTAATGGTTCCTATAATTGCAAAAGAGGTTTTATGCATTGAACAATCCTGAAATGTACGTTAAAGATGTTTACTAGAATAATATCAAATTATCTCAGCCGGGATTAGAACCTGCTCGAGTAAAAGGAAACCCCGGCCGGGGGACTGCAGTACCTTTGCATTACCTACCTAAGTAGACAAGTTGAATGTTTCTAATGTTCTTTTGTGCTGAGTAATCAGCGCAGTCTCATCAATGTTGTAGGTGAGACGAGTTGTTTTTTTTCTAGCTAATATTAATATCTTTCCTACGGTTATGTTTTCATTAACATAAAACATTAATTTAAACTAGGCATACCGACGGAGAAGAATAATACCTCCCTCTGTGTCAGGTGTCGTAAGGTACCGAAACCGACAGATAGCGAAATATCCATCCAAAACAGTGCAGCTTAAATACTTCAGAGTAAAGATGGGCAGCAGATCCTTGTCGCGAGTTTGTGCTCTGCGATTGCCTCCACGCCTGCCCAGCGCAAAAATCTGCTAGGGGACTTTTTACGACTGATATGATGTAACGTATATACATAATGTCTGATCTTTTTACATTCATTTTTTCACAGCACCAATCCGACTGGTTTCTTATTGAACTATGCACAAGATATTTTCCATTGAAATCTCAACAGTTTAATGGACGACCCGTAAATGTTATCTGCCACCGCCTATGGTCACTCGTAATGTATGGGACGCCGTCCTCCAGCGATTCCCAAACTTCATGAATTGCAACCGTGCATTTAATGGATTAGTCCAAAAACATCATCATGCATCATACTAGCTATTGAAAGTCCACGGCTGGACATAGGCCTCCCCAAAAAACGAAGTCTATCGCCCATAATTAATGCACTGGGCAAGCGTGTTGGCAATCTTAAAGCGCAGCTTCTGCGTCAGGGATGCTGCCTATTTTCGCATCGCCCTGTGCATTGAGCTGGTGCGTTCCGGGTGGAAATACCGCCATCTATCGATTCTGGTACCTTAGTTCACTCTTACGACACCTGATGCAGAGGGAAGTACTATTCTACTCTGCCGGTACCTCACGGCAATAAATTCAAAAACATAAACCAAAGAACCGCCATCTATCGGTTCCGGTACCTCAGTCCCCTCTTACGACACCTGGTACAGGGGGAAGTTCTATACTATTCTATCAGTATCAGTATTTATTTGTTTTTACATCGGCTTCGTGCATTTAATTGCGTATTGTTAGATAATGTACAACGCTTATCCAAACATGTACGCATATTTTTTGCAAAATAAATTTTGTATACACAATCATTTACCAGTTGTGATCGTGCAACTTCACAACGCAAGTCTGATCGGTTGCAATGTCAATGTCAAGGACTGGGTAGATATATGGTTTAAAGTTATATTATTGTAATTCATCTGTTGTCTGATATACGTAACATAAATGCTTTAAGCTATTTATCTTGGAGTTAGATCTGCGTATGAGATGTTGTGTGTATATATTATTAATCGCGAGCTATCAAAGTTTTAGAAACACTGTCCTGTAGTACAGATAAATAGAAGGTAAACGGTACCTTTTGTTGGATAATTTATCACGTGATAAAAGGGAAATCGGTACTCACTTTAGATACTTAGGGCCAATCGTATTTGTTTGTCAGTCGGTGACAATACGTAATCTCTCTAATATTATCACTGACCCATTTTATTGCAGTTAATACGAATAAATTAATGTCAGAATATATATATATATATATTAGACCATGTCGACAAACAAGCATACAGTCTGCGTAATAGTAAACGTCGCAGCAGCCTATAGACGCTCGTAATATCACAAGGACATCACTAACTAGATATTATGCTACATTACTTAGTAAATTAACTGCCAGTCTCATCCTTCAGACCGGAACTTGGTGGACGTTATTTGGCGGTAGAAATAAGTGAGAGTGAGGTACCAATTCAAACGACTTTTTGTGAGAGGTATTCAATTGTATCTAAATAATGCATTTCAGTGTGTATGGTTCTATCATTCTTCAATAAAAAAAAACATACAAATATTTTATAATATTAGTATGTTTTTTTGCATTTATATGCAATAGCGTCTGTCTGTTTTTTTATTACGGTTTAATCTAAGTGCTACTTTTAGTAAAATTTTATACGTGAATAAGGGAATGGATGCACATGAGTCATTTTTGATCCCAGGAAATACCCTGTAGGATGCAGTGCAAAATTAACTTGATCCTTAACACTGTTTATAATGGGTCCATTGCGGATCGCGTATATTGAAAAGGAATATTTTAAGGATGCATGGCGTTTTTTTTCATAATGATCATACAGAATAAATCATACTTTATTTTTCTATAAACTCATTTGTAATAAGAATAAAGAAGCATATTGTTTCTTGCACAGATGTTTTTACTATAAACATGTTTACTCATATGTGTTTGCAAAAAATAGGTTGTACATGCAAGCAATCATGCTCCCATTTACATTCTATATATTTTTAGTGTTTAGATAATTGACAGATGTTAACAATTCAATTAAACGTCAAGCAGATTGTTATCGAGCGAGAGATAAGATCCAATATATATGTTTTAATAGAATAAATATGAAGTGTTTTCACGGTATATATGTTATAACCAAAGTAATATATCGGGATATTATACACTTCTTTAGAATAGAATAAAAGATATTTGTCCTGGGTTGGGATCGAATCCACACAAGATAGGATCACTACCAACTGCGCCATCGTCAAATATACTTTGTATATGTATTTATAGATTTATAGATATTATATGTTGATTATTTGCACTAATTAGTTTTCTAATAAACAAGGGCATTTACCTTATTCATTTTGTTAACTATTTAAAATGGAATGACTAGATGACAAATATTTTTATAGTTTTAAGGAATTTCTTTAGTAAATGTTGTTAAATTTACTATCTATGTAAATTTCATATTCTAAGAATGTAATAAAAGTATATAATGTGAGATAGTTAACGGTTTGCATGTTATTTTATTAGTGGTACGAGTACGAACGTACCATGTTCTTGTACAAATTAAAGGTTCATTTATTGTAGAAAATACTTTTTAAAGTTACACCATTAAGTAATTACAAAATCCTAGTTAATGATACCATCCTAACAACTGTAGAATGTCCAATAGGACCGGTTGTATGCGGCCTGCGTCTAGTTGTTCTTATCCGATTGTCTGTCCACCTTGTGGGTGGACGTTCTACTCTTTCGACCTCACCCAGGACAAACATTTATAAGGTGAGTATGTATGTATTATATTTGTGATTTCTCTGATACCTGATGTCCGGAACACGAGAGCTTTAAGCGACTTATCTCGGAGTCAGGTCAATGTATGACATGATGTGTGTCATTTGTTTTTTAACTATCTGTTCACGTATAGTTAAGTCTGGTTAGTAAACCAGCCGGACTATGTCGGCAATATTGATTTATCTGCGGTTCTTAATTTCTTATTTGATCACACTAATAATAATGATACACACCACATCTCTTACATCGATTCCAAGCATAGTCGCAAGCACTTGTGCTACGGACATCAGACAATAGAGGAATTACAAATATAATACTTAAATACACATTTTAACACACAGACACAGAACAAACACAAATATTATCATATAAATGTTTGTCCTGGGTGGGGATCGAACCCACGAATATTGGCGCCTAAGATTTCAGGACTTTCACCACAGCTCATTCGGCTTTTGAGTTAACTAATAAAGCTCAAAATTAACGGTAAAAACAGTTTATTTGACTTTTCCATGTTAATTGTTGACGGTTTTGACTAAACTTTTCCAACATAGATTTAGGCCAATAAATGCAGACTCATTTTTATTAATAACTTCAACAAATTTATTAAAGTTGGACTTTATCCAATTAATTTATATTTTTACTAAAAATAGTTACCTGTAATTTGATCGACGCTCAAATTAGGGACGCTCATACTGCACATCACTTCCGCACTGAACAACAGCAACTGATGCACCGGCATCACTCACTCGTACGATGTACGGCAAATGTACAAGCAAAAACCGCCACGACAGTTGAATTAACACTTCCAACAAACCGTGTTTTTCCACGCAACCGGACTCACAGAAAACTCATGGCGTTATAACGCGACCTTTAGTGTTTTATCGTCTATAAATTTTCCTTAACCAATGCATATGAATGAGGACTCATTGAAAATTGTTATGTTAATAGCCAACATTTTTATTATATCTAAATAATTCACTTCACAAGCTCGATGCGTTTGACGTTCAAGTTTGAATTCGAAAATAGAGTGCGTAATACCAATTACTAAAAATATTTTTATAATAAAAAGAAGTTAAGACTTCTTGGTCAAAGTTACAAAGTGTGAGTAACTGTCAGCTTCCCGCGAAAAAGACGATACAAAAATGATGCGTTTTAATCAGTTTAAAAATGGAACGACCACGGATGTGAGCGCGCGAGTGCGCGCCGAGGAGCAGGCATCGAGATTGGTTATCGTTGTTATCGCGGTGGTCGTTAGCTGCGCCCTTTAATCGCCTGACTTGCGATAGTGCGTCTAGTCGAGCGGTGTAAGAAATCTAGGATGGATGCGGCACCAAATTTATTTAAAAAATACTTTAAAAAAAAAATGTTTTCATTTTTCAATGGCAAATTAAAGTTAACTGACACAACTGGTTGTTAGAAAAATATTAGATAAAATATATCAAAGGAACAATTACATCATAATTAAGTTAAATCTAAAAAAAAGTACCCTAATGCTTCAATTCCTTTCCATTATATTGGCCGTAGCTGTACGTCCACTGTTAAACATTGATCTTTCTATGGGATTTCCAATAGGACTAACCATAAGTGGCCTGAATCAGCATGACCCTACCTAAAAAGATTGCGGATGGACGTCCACCGGTGCAATTAACGGACCGTTGTGCCTGGAAGTGTCATATCCAATACAAAGGACGTTTTCGTCGTGCAAGTGTTGTAATACAGATGAGTTTAAAAATTAAGGAAATATTTTGTATTTTGTTATCTATGGTCTCATTCAGTACACATAGGACACCTGTCATATACATAGAATATTGGTGATAAGAAGTGTCCTAATGTCTGTCTGTATGTCTCCAAACGTCTACGTGATAAGTTGTGGCTAACAAGAACATTACGCTCGTACTTATTTTGGTATCAGATAAAGCAAATGTTTTTTGTATGTAGGTACATAATTCGTGTTGTTTTTAAAGTAGCAGTGATAAAAGTTCGTGTTCACTTTAGCATTGTTAATGTAAATTTATTTCTGTATTTAACTACTACATAAGGTTATACGTATACGTATTTTAACAGTTATACATTTTTTACGGTACTCTAGACTTATTATGGAATGCCTCAAAGAAAATATCAAAGAGGTTCCCTTCTTTAAATCGTTTAAAAAGCATGTTTCTCAAACTCAGTGTATTTAAAAATAAAATGTTTTAAAAACCAAATTAAAAAAACTTTTATTATTAATTCACTTATCGAATTACATATATCTAGTAGTAAATTATTTACGCTTGAAAACATCTTTGAATGTATGTACAAGTAATTAAAGTATTTAGTCATTTTGTTATTCTAATAAGACACGCCTATGAGACGGGGTCTCCAAATGAATCATTAACTATACACACATTCAGAAGAGTTTAAGAAAAGTATATAAACAGAGCCGTGAGGTACCGGCAGTGTAGAATAGTACCTCCTTCAATACCAGGTGTCGTAAGTGGCGACTAAGGTACCAGAACCGACAGAGGGCGGTATATCTATCGAAACAGAGTAGCTCAAATGCAGAGGTTGGGGATGGGCAGCAACATAACCATCGCGAAAGCTGCGCTCTGCGATTGCTAACACGCTTGCCCAGCGCGGCAATTGTAAATATATTCCCCCTTTCCTGAGGAGGCCTATTTTCAGTAGTGGACATGCAATGGCTGTTATAGTGATGGTATCAAGAGTACTGCGCAGGTCACGAACCATTCAAGTGACTTAATTTATTGTTTTAAGCTCTTCCGTTTGCAGTGCTTAACACTCACCAATTCTTGGCCTAAGGGGTGGGTCGTGCTATTTACTTTTAAGGACCCTCCAGTGATGTCATTAAAAGTGCTAAGAAAGAAGCAGAGTGGTGCGGTGATTAAGCGAGGCAGTAAACAGTCGTAAAGCCGATTAATTACCTTTTATCGTTTCAAAGCATTAACTGTGAATCAGGTAACTAGTGATGTGACTAGACCCTCGACTCTCCTATCTTTATTTCATTTAATTTAGACCTTAATTTCATTTAATTTGGCCTAGATTTTTTAAGTACAATTGTTTATCATATCTGCAATATTTCTAATATTCCTAGGCCTGAAATCTATTAGCATAAGCTTCCATTGACACAATAATATTTATAGCCCTATTGTTCAATATAATCTTCGAAAACCGAACTGCCGGTAAACCGACCCCACGTAGTTTTGTCTGACCTACCCCTAGGGTGTAATTTAAGCCCCCGGATGACCAAACAAAGAGGTCTACAATTATTTCAATTTGGATTAGGTTAGGGATCTATGGATATCACGCATAAAGCGAGCAGAGCAAACAACATATACAAGCTTGCTTGCATACATGCATTCATGCTTTGCATGCTTGCTGATTTTAATTGCTCAAGCTGTGTGAAGTTGTGGGCTGTCAAAATATGGCGCAAAAAATACGCATAAATATAAACGTCTCAATAATAAAATAAGCAAATACTATTACTAGAATTGTACATTCATAATTTTCCATCAAATCAACATGGCGTTCCTTGAGAGCTGTAGGCATAGTGATTCATATTTCTCAGAAGCGTTATAAAGAGCCATTAACTGCACAGCACATGTCGGAAACGTGTACGAATAACACTTATTCCAGTGCATTTATTTTCTGATATGCAATTTCGCATATTATGAAAAAATGTCTCTCTGTCCGTGTGTACGGTAAGCAACAGATCAATTTACCCAAATCTGAAAAATGTTTACAGTCAATTTTTAACTCCATGGCTCGCTTTTATAGGTCGGTATGGACTGAAGTTTTAACAGATTTGGGTAAGTTGATCTGTTGCTGTGTGTACGTTCCGGTAAACTCAAAAGCACCGAACAGATTTTGATATGGTTTTCATCAATTTATTAAAATGTTTAACTTTATATATTATATTTATAATACTATAATACATACTCACTACTTATATACTATTAAAAAATATGAATAATTAAAGATGCTGTTTCGGTTTGCCATTTTTTTTAACAACAGATGTTAATGTGACAGCCACGATTTCTACCTGAAATCTTCGCTGATTTTTTTTCGATCCATGCCTAAGACACATGCTTATGCGTTATGAGCTTGTTCGATGGAACTTAGGCCTAAACTTGATTCATGATTCCCATTATAAAGAATAAGTTTTATGTAAAGACCGACTGCCACAGATGCTTTTATTTTACATGCGGTAGACCTAATACCTGCATTAACACATCACTCTCACCTATTTCTATCACCAAATAGCAGTGTTCCGGTCTGAAAAGTGTAAGAGGCAGTGAATTTACTAGGTAATGTGACATAGTATCCTCAAGTCACAAGGTTGGTGACGCGTCAGTAAGATCCTTGTGATATTACGAACGTCTATAGGCTGCAGTGACGCTTACTATCACGCGGACTGTATGCTTGTTGTCGACCTGGTCCATTAAAAAAATGCTAGCAACAGCAACAACATATCGTAATTGACAAACGATGAGATCATGAGTTTGTTTGCATTCATCCAGATCATTTATGATAAGTCTCCCAAAATACTTTAAGAAAATGACGTGAAACGCAGAGAACCTGTGAAATTATTTAGAGAATCTGGTAACAAATTTATACCAAGTTATCAGGTTCAAGTGTCTAAGATTTCAGCACAAGAGCAGAAAATGCTTAATAGATTAAGAGAATGAAGTCAAATAAAAAATACCAGTGTGAGTTTCTGTATTTGTAACTCTTTCTTTGCTCTCACTTTTTTTCTCTACCTATTTGATTTCTGCGTGTTCTACTTATCGCGCAACCTGCGTATATTTAATGTTAGCAGCTACTTCCAACCGCAGTTTCAAATATTTACACAACACGCGAAATCCTCGCAGATGTACCCCTACTACTTGTGAAAATACGTGCGAACCAATTCAATTTGCACAGTATAGCTTGGGTCACAAGGTTGTGTTTTGTGTGGCGTATTACGTTTAATTAGGAGAGTGTCGACCGCATCAAAACATGTGTTCCGAGAAAACTCGGGTGTTTCTTATGAGTTAATTGTGTTTGTTTATTTTGGAAGTGATATAAATGTTATATTGAGTTGTCAATTGAGGAAACAGTTTGGAGTATGGAGGTTTATTTAATTAATTAAACATCATCACAATCGTTACGTTTACGGAATAAATTGGCATATTCAAAAGTAAGATAAATTGAATGAGACTTACTATTCACAAACCTAAAAATCAATTATCTGGTCAATAATCCCAACCGCGAAAGTTGCGCTCCGCAATTACCAACACGCTTGCCCAGCGCGGCAATTATAGGTAAAATTCCCCCTTTCTTTGGGAGACTTATGTCCACCAGCAGACTTCCAATGGCTGTAATGATGATGATGATGGTCCGTAAGCATATATATTTTACACGTCTGTATGAATGTTTAATCGAATATAGACAAGATTTTCTTTGGCAAATAGCTGATATCAATAGAAACAACACAGAGTAGGTACTTTCGGATAAATAATTATGGTTTCACGCGGTAAAATTATACTAATGAATTGTGTACAATATTCTATGGTAGATAGTATGTTTCTTCATAGTGAAAGATTTTATCATTATTCTGAAGATTTCTTATAGTGAACTAAATAGACAATTATAATAAGGTTTCAATCAAATATTATCCAAATTTGCCGTGAGGTACCGGCAGAGTAGAATAGTACTTTCATGAAACAGGTGTCGTAAGAGGAGATTGAGGTACCGGAACAGACAGATTGCGGTATATCCATCTGAAACAGTGTAGATCAAATGCACAGGGCTCAAAAGCTACGCTCTGCGGTTCCCAACACGCTTGCCCAGCGCAGCGCTCCCCTCTTTTTGGAGAGGCTTGTATCCAGCAGTAGATTTACAATGGCTGGTATGATTATTATCTAAATTCTGTGTCAGTTAAACTCACAAACAGTTAATCCTAATGGTTAAATAATATATTTTGCATAAAGTGTAATTTGTAACGCTTATAATTAATTAATCACTGCAATGCTTACCTGTTTAGACACTGACGCAGAAATGTTATAGTAAAAACGATGTCATGAACATTTATGGCTAGTTTTTTTTATGGTAATTCGGTAGAGGTTTTCAATCAAAAGTCAAAACTATTAAACAGGTATTTCATATATTGAATATTCTTTTACAATTTAATTTACGGTATAAATACACCGTTAGAATCAATGAAACAACATGACATTAGCATAACATATGAAGGTCCGCTCATATTCCCACAGCCATTTACGTTGATAACTCACCTCACCTACTCTGTCGAATTAACATGTAGTGACAAATCTTCGGACATTATCTTGTTGTTGACGATGTTTCCATACATAGCTGGTGCGAGTCAATATATCGACGGTCAAAAATTCAATTGTCATAAGGGACAATGAAGGTTCCCAAGAAGAACAAAAAGAAATAAAAAACTATTCATTATTTTCTAAAAAACATACCTTATTTTTAATATTCAGAGAATTGTGAAAAAGCCCCATGTAAATAAATACGTTTGTATGGTAGGTGCTTCATTTGGCACAATTACCGGAATGGTACACTTGGCAAATAAGCCACTTAGTAAATAGTGTGCTGGATTAATGGCACGGTTCGGGAGAAGCAAACATAACATTTGTTTCAAACTGTTTTCACCTTGTTTTGTGAGAGCTAAATAAAACATTATAGTAGCGATAATGCTTTAGGAGTTATTCATAATTTTATTTCTTTACCTCCCAACGATATAGTTTTTAAATGTTCACTCTATCTTCATCTTATGTCTACTGGTATTAAATCCACAATGACATCATGTCACTGTATTTTAGATGTACCAAAAGTTAAGTCCAGAAAATTAAGACTAGAGGAGGTTACCCGATAACTTCCAACCGCTCGTATATTCACGCCGCTTTGCGATAGAAATGAGTCATTCTTACCGCCATATAGTATTTGTCAAACTTCTGTTTGTTTTGTCAATTGGTGAAATAATTTGAATAAAATTGGCGACAGTTAAGATCCTGAGAAAGTCACTTTTCATAAAAGATAAATTCATGCGGTATGAATTTAAAGATGACGGATAGCTTACCTTGATTTGTAGGTACCTCATTTGAAGTGACCCTTAATATAGGTATACTATAGATAAAAACACCATGACTAAGTTTCATAAAACAATATTACTCTTGCCACGCTTGCGCAACTCTCAAGTCAAGATTATTTAATGTGTCTTTGATGATTTATCTATTGATACGATATAGTCAATAACTTTATGTTCCTGAAAACTAAGTATAAATACGAACAAACTCTAAATCAACAAGCAAATATATATTGAAGAATATTATCAAAGCAAAACTGTGGCACTCCCAAAGAAAGCAAATATAAATCGGTAATTTATCAAGAAACAAACAAAATGTCTTATACAGTCACTCAATCTACATTAAAATCTGGCTAGATCGTGCTCGACATAGCAATTTAATATAAATACATTAAAAACACACTAAGCTAACTCGAAGTAAATTTTAAATTCAATTACCTGCATGACAGTCGCGGTTCGAAGACAAATACGTTTGACGACTGACAAAGCCCGAGTCATACACATTCATTGTCTGCCGAGAGCCTTCGCTTCAAAATCATTTTATGTTTTAACGTCTCGGGAATGAAAGTCTAAAAATAAAACGGAGTTGATTTGTTTTAGTTTCAACAATATTTCAGTTAATACATATTTATTTTTTGAATATAAAAAACTGATAATATATTCATATGTAATAATAATGATAAATAATTATGTACATTTTTATTTCGGGGTGTATTGCGTTATACATTTTAGATTAATTTTACCATATTAAACGTAGGCCGTCCTCTGTTGGACATAGGCCTCCTTAGGAGGTCGTGGTCGTGGTTTACAAGAGGATGCAACTGGCGGCTTGTCACGTTAGAAATACGCTATTTTAATAGATTACCGCCATCTATTGGTTCCGGTACCCCGGTGGTCAGGTAGGATACATTAAGACTGAAGTACCTAGATACTGTTGTACTTATACTGTGAAATAATTAATTATATGTAAAGGTAAAATTAGCCTAGGCACAAAACTCACGTTCTAAGTACGTATATATATCCAGTGACATGGATATATAGATATGTTTCTTTATTCGTTACACTGTGCCTATCTAGAGTATACAGTAAAATAGAAAAATAATTTGATAAATCACATTATTAATATAGGACAGTTTTCGTATTTACTGATTAATTATTTATCATAACATCAGTCATAAGTAAATTACAATTCATGGTGTCGCCAGATTGATATAAAACATATATTATAAAATTCGAGTGAATGTAACATCAATCGATAATTAATAGAAGAAAAAAATTAACTTGTATCAGATGTCAGGCGGGCGTCGAACCTGCATTTTTCTCATACCAGGGAACTTTTCATAGTATATATCATCTTAAATGTATTCCAGCATTTTTTATGCACAAAAATCTCTCAAAGTAATAAAGTAATAATTTTTTCTTCATCGTTAACTTAAAATTTATAATAGTTTGACATTTGAATGTTTGTTTTGAATATTGAAGAAATGTTTTAGCACAAAAAGAACAGCGTAGTGCAGACCCCGGTTTAGGAAAGATGCAATTTTTTCTTCTAGTAAATATCATCTTAAATATAATCCAGCATTGGCTATGCATAAATCCCCTCAAAGTACTGTATAGATCCATATATGTAATTGTTAACAGTTCCAATGCCACAAGGCTTATCTCAACTACATGCAATCGTTATACCATCCCAGTGCTGGCAGGTAACCTCACCAGTATATTTTACAGCGTGCGCCATTCTGAACGGACTCTGACATTCTAACGTTTTAGGGTTTAAGGGTTATTACTAGTCTGTGGGGACGCCATACACTTGCCTTATTTATGGTTTTCATTTATTATTATTTTTATTTCAGTTTGAAAGCAAGAATGTCGTAAAATTTGCCATAGGTACCGGCTAGCCGTAAGGAACCGCTTAGCTGTGAGGTACAGGCAGAGTAAAATAGTACCGTCCTTTGTACCAGGTTTCGAAACAACGAATGTACCAGAACCGACAGATGGGCCAACAGATCATTATACTGGAGTTTGGAACAACTTACACCGCTATTAAGTTAATACGAATTGATGTTTGTATTTAATACTGATCGACTGGCACTGGTAGAGATAAATAGTACACTTTTTTACTGCGCTTTGGGAAACAACATTTAGCGTTATATAAATATGTACCCAAAACAGCATACCTCAAATGCAACATAACAGGGTGGCAGCGTCTTTACGCTCTGTGATTACCACTGTAACTGTCCAGTGTAGCAATTATTGGCAATGGTCGTCCTTAAATGATGAAAAATCCAGCGGTGGACATGTTTCGTGCAGCAGTTACAAGTGCCGGTTTGAATGACAGGTTATTGGTAAACTCAGTAGCAATAAATTTTTTACGCGAAAGTGAGATCAGTATACGAAATCAATTTCCGCTTTCTTATAAAAATAATAGTTTACACATCTCATCCATTGGCCTGACTCCATATGATAAGCACTTGTATTCTATCAATTTACAGAAAAATCACATATATTATACTTTAATAAGTATTTAACACCTAGACACGTTAAATAATACAAATTTACATCGTATATTAAAAATAATGTAATAATATTCACACCAAATTTCATATATTATTAACTTGACTCTAAGCTAAGTCGCTTAAAGAAATAGACCACAGAGAAATCGCAAATATAATACTTGAACACATATTTCTAACACCCAGACACAGAAAAAATACGAATATCTTCATATAAATTATTGTCATGGTTGGGGATCGAACCCATAACCTTTGGCGCAAAAGGTACGAACACTACCGTATACGCCATCAGGCACCGACATTTATAGATGAGAGGAATCGTTATGGCGTCCCGTGGTTGACCGTTGTAAAGCCACCATGTCCCGACGTAATGACACAGGATAGCCGGGGAAGAGAAAGGATTTTATGGGGTCCCAGGAATTTATAATGCTAATTCACCTGCACTCGATCACAGCGTGATTACACCAGTCAATTAGATCCATAATCTGCTGCACAAAGGCTAACAGATTGGCTGATTCGCGGAGGTATCTAGAATTGATTAAGTTTCTCGTATGTTCTTATAAGGACATTCAAGGAGTTCGAGATTTGTTTTGTATTATTATGTAATTATTGTATGCAACACAACATCGTTTTAGGTATTTATTGTAGGCCGTGTTCATATTGTATCTTTTTTAATCGTCCGTGTTTACTTTACTTTAGGTCGATAAAACGCCTATTCCCTTCCATAGGGGAGCTTTATCTATTACCATGCAAAAGCCGTTAAGGAGGAGGAAATTTAAAGACAAACTGTTATAGTATAGGATATAGATTATACTAGCAGCGTCGCGCGGTTTCATCCGCGTCAAGTTGTAGCACAAACCTACATAGTATGATTTATGCTCCGCTGTCTTTGGTTTTAGCGTTATGTTATATAATAATAACTAAAATCTTCCTCGTTAAATGACTATCCAATACTGAAAGAAGAATTATTAAAATAAGACCAGCGGTTTCTGTGATAAGCGCGTTAAAACAAACGAAGTCATTCGTAATATTTCAAGGATATCACTACCGCGTTTCCAACCTCAACTCAGGATATTTTTCATGTCAATGTCACTTTACCTAGTAGTTGCAATGCCTCTCATCCTTCGAACTGAAACAGCATTGCGGACAATACTGCTAATGGCCGTACAAATAAATCACAGAGTGATATTAAGTGTCTACCAAACCGATTTAATTAGAGCTTATATATATTTATATAACTAACGCTTGTAAAATATCTATAATAATAATAATATTATATAATAATAATATATTCACACAAAATCTCATACTTTAGCCTAACTCCGTGGTAAGTCGTCTAAACACATTAGACAATATAGGAATCATAAATATAATACATAAATACATTATTTTAACACCCAGACACAAGACAAACACAAATATCATCATATAAAAAATTTTCCTGAGTGGAATTTGGGTGGGAACCCGCTACCCCTGGCTCATACGATAGGATCACTAAGGCACCATCGGGCCAGTCATTTAAAATTGATTTTATCTTTTAACACTCATTCGATACTATACTTTCTGTGTTCCCACCCAACGAACTCGCAATAATTTCGTAACACAAATCTTCTCACGGTATTCAATTTGCAAAGCTAATAACCGACATTACATATCTTTGTTAACCACCTACTTAACTCGAATCACTCATGCACTCAGGCTCGCCCAACTTAGACCACAACTAAGTAATAACTTGCGCTGTAAGTTGGGCTCCGTGCACCAACACACCTGGAGTGTTAAAGGCCAGACTTAACCGTCCAATTTAGCCGTGTAACTTTACACACAACTTTACACTGTCACAGCGTAGACGCACTTAACACTAATCGACGTAATAGAAATAAATAAATTCTAACGCTATCTCATACATTGAATTATGGGCAAAGAACCTCCTTTCTTGGAGAGGCTTATGAAACTTCCAATGGCTGGTATGATAATGATAATGATTGCAACCAGGAATTCTAAAGGTATCAAAAACTTATTTCCCTCATGGTGCAGGAATCAAACCTCTTCAGTATTTAAAAATAAATCAAACAGGTGATATGTTCACATCACGATACGAAACTACTTAATGCGCCTAAATTAAGGAAGCAAAGGAATTACTAACAGCATAAGAATTTAGGCACTATAATCAATAGACCGTGGGTTACCAGGCCTGGGGGTGGCAGAATTTTATAGTACCTATCCTGTGCCATTTGTCGTTGGTGGCGATACGAGGTACTGGAAGGTCGAGGTCTGCAGTTGCCAACACAGTTCCCAACGCGGCTATTATGGGCAAAATCTTTCGTTTTAGGAAAGGCAGTGGGCTTCTAATGGCTGATATGATATATCAATATAGTATATTAGCAGAACAGTTATTTAGCTAAATGCCTGCTTGAAAATAGACGGTAGGTCATAGGTCAGTGAACAGAAAGTAAATTTTTAAATATTTAAGTAAGAGTAAGTCATTAAAAACATTTTTACACGTTTTATATTAGCTTAACTTGTCGCCTGACTTTATGTACTACTTCAAATTATTAATTTATTTATTTCGATATTGCAGATGTTCTACATTTTAAGGAATGACAGTATACAACAGTAGTGTGGTACATGATCTTGTCACGGTGTCACAAAACATACTTAGAATTGAACCAAGAATTTCACTTGCATCGATCTATATGAGCTTTCCGTGACTCGATTTTTTTTTCAGGTATTGGTTTACAGTGTAGTACGATTTTTTGATGAGATATTCCTTTAATTTACTTTTAAATATTAATTATCCAAATAACAAATTTCGAATAAATTAGGTTCGTTTAGTTAGTATTTTCTTACACTGTGCACAAGACAAAGCGAAATATTCCTAAGATATGGCGGCAACGGCGCGCCCACCGAGCTAAATATAAACTTCGCAACTCTAATACATTTTGACATGCAATTATAAGAAGGAGCTAAAAATAGAATCTATCTAAAGTTGGTAACTAAATACATACTGAGTTCTAATTAAAAGTTTAGTTGGATTGGAGACAGTTCCCGCCGACTGTTTTCCAATCGCTTGAAATGTATTTTTGGATTGGATTATTTCATTATACATATTTATTTATTAACACAGCAATCGTTTAAAGTACGTTTTGACATAGAACTGTTTCACCACAATCTTAAGTACTCAAAGATCTGCATTAAAATAAACCAGTTGGGCAATACGTCAATTAAGATTACAACATTAATATAACCCGGTGGTAACATTTAATTTTAAATAATCTGCCGACCAGCCAGTGAGGTTAGGTTAAGTGACATTAGGTTAAAGGTTAATTGTATTTATATACAATACCAGCTGTGCCCGTGACTTCTTCCGCGAGGAATTGTGACTTTGGGCAGCATATTTTCTTTCGAACTACAAACTTCCACGCAGCGCACACGACGAACGTAAATTTTTGGTCCGTTTTTGCTACATTTTTAATTAATGCTCCACTTCTTCCGGCGTAGCATGATGTAATATAGCATAAGTTACTACTTATTACGTAAACTCTCTGCCACTATGAGTCCTGTCCAAATTGGTCCAGCTGTTCCAGAGATTAGCCGGAACAGACAGACAGACAGAAAAATATTTTGATATGTGTACCATATATTCATTCATATCCATGTATTAGAAAGCGATTATTTTAATATTACAAACAGACACTCTAATTTTATATATTTATATATATAGATTTACAAATTCAATCTATTGATGTATAAAAATAATTTAATCTAGCTAATTGTACTACAAACATGTGTGACATTGTGGCGTTTCATGATCATCATAACAGTTATTAAAAGTCAACTACTGGACATAGGCTTCTGCCAAGAAAGGAGGATTTTCACCCATAATTGTCGCACTGGGCATGCCTGTTGGCAATCGCAGAGCGCCTTGTACATTTGAGCTGCACTGTTACGGATCGATGTACCGCTGTTAGTTCTGGTACCTCAGTCGCCTCTTACGACACCTAATGCAGTGGGAGGTACTACTCTGCCGGTACCTCACGGTAAACCACAAGTATAATTGGGAAAAATGGGGTTATACGGATAAATAAAGACATACTTAACGATGTAACGAATAAACTCCGTCAGTCAATACAGTATCAGTAGAAATATCTTTTTGGATTTATCACTGATTGATTTTGTTTAAATTAATCACAATGCTGTTTCGGACGAGCTCTGTGGCATCGAATGCTTTTCTTTATGGCATCAAAAATGGTCAATAACAATGATTACAGTACAAACAGAGCGGGCATAACTGAGGAACAACGCAACTTCAATCATAAGCGAGCAATAAAATCTCTCACATTCCCGTCGCTGCTGACATGCAATTATCGGTGAGGCTCGGTGTCTAAAACAAGCTGTTGTTCTAGATGAGAGCGATTTATGCACCCGCCGGTTTACGGGCCATATAAATTATGATCGGCGGCGAGACATCGCGATGTTGAGTTACAGGTATCACATCATACTGTATTTGGTTTAGACTCCATTACGAAGGTTTCTTTGCTGGCCGCCGCGCGGGCTTTCTCGTGGGAAAATCTTAAAAACACTGACGGTGATTTTTCAATTCAGAATAAACAATAATCTAACTATACACATAAATAAAACTATAGTACCCATATCGTACCGTGAAGTACCGGTGGATTATAATAGTACCTCCCCCTGTGCCAGGTGTCATAGGAGGCGATTTAGGTACCAGAACCAACAGATGAGGGTATATCCGTCCAAAACAGAGCAGCTCAAATGCACAGGGCGACGGCAATGATGATTATGATAATCGAAAACCAAAAAAATAAATTTTAAATTGTTTATAAAATTTTCTATTTAGCGATTAGCGATACTATGGACTGATTGGTAGATAAATGCTTTGAATAGAAGAAACTAAGGATGTTTAAGTAATACTAATTTCATTCAGTTCTTCTGGATGTAATTACTTAAAAATGTAAAGAACAATAAAAACATGAACGAATACGCCTACTAGTTCTTAAAGCAATAATAATAAATTAAAGGGAAATATATTATAAAGCAATAAACATTTCCCAATAACACCTATCTAACCGAAACAATTACGTCATAAAAGTTAAAACAACACAATCAAGTGAGGAGATCCCGATTTGGGACCGAATTTAATTAGTTATTTGTAACACGTATAATGGCTTCGTGAAATTAAGGTTAGACAAGGCGATGAGCAATTATCTCCGCTCATTGTTATCTCTGCTGATCGTAATTATTGGTTGCTTACACTGACTTTTTGCTCATTCAAAGCTATATTACCAAATTATGATTAATTGTTGTTGTTTTTTTACAACTTGATTGACAATCTCGAGCTGTGGGATGGTTTTTTGTCTTCGTGGTTTATGCACGCGATGTCACAAGGATATAAATGGCAAGTCGTAAACCTTGTGATTTCAGATAGACAGATTTAGTTAGAACTCTGTGAACTGAAACTATTTAAGATTTACCCAGTAATTTCACTGCCTCTCTCACCCTTCACACTTCACACAGCAATGCGAACACTGATTTTTGACGGTAGAAATAGGTGAGAATGAGGTACCAATGCAGATAACCTTTGAAAGAGGTATCTTGTAGTATATATAATACGCATACATTATGGTTTAATCTCTGACATATTTTTTATTATTAGTAGAACAGTTTTGATTTTGATTCTCTTTGAGCAAGGAATCAACGTGACGTTTTGTATTTAGGAAATTAGAAAACATTTAGGAAATCTGTGGCTTTTTTAATACCTCATACATAACACAATAAATGGAATGACACTGTGCATTCCGGAGGAGTTATTATAATGGGAAAAAGAGCTCCAGCATCACCTCAATAGATAAATTTAAAAGAATTAAAAAAGTCCTACGTCAGTGTTTCTACACAAAAAAAAACTAGGAAATACTCGACATGTTTGCTAAGGTCTCAGTAGTTAACGGTAATACAGGTCACCGGCATAGGAGAGATGCAGGTTCAACTCCCACCTGAGGTAAGTTAATTTTTTTCTAGAAAATATTATCTTAAATATAATAGATCATCTTGTTTGCATAGAACCTCTCACAGTAATGTTAGTAAATTGTTTGCAAGGCCGTTCAAGTTTACTTCTTGGTTTATTTTAACAGCATCCATTACCTGAAACAAAAATAAAGATCACATTAGAACAGTTTCAAATATATATAACACAATAATACGACTGGCTCGATGGCGTAGATACTTCACTGTCTATGCCATCCTACCTAATGTGGATGTTGTGGGTTCGATCCCCAGCCAAGGGCAAACATTTATATGATGATATTTGTGTTTGTTCTGTGCCTGGGTATAAAAACAATATATTTGTGATTTCTCTGTTGCCTGATGTCTGTAACACAAGCGCTTTATGCAAATTACCACTGAATCAGGTAAATGTATGAGATGTTGTGTGAATTATTTTAAGAAATCTTTTTAAAAGTCGTATTATTATTATTATGTAGTAATAAGCAATGTGCGAAATCCACTGCTGAACACAGGCTGCTCCAAGATAGGAAGATTATTGCCCAAAATTGCCGCGCTTGGCTGTTGTTGGGATGCTGCTGCTCATTCCCGTCCTTTGTATTTTAGCTACACTGTTCCCGATGGACATACCGCCATCTGTCGGTTTTGGTACCTTAGTCGCCTCTTACGACACCTGGTACAGAAGGAGGTACCTACTATTTTACTCTGCCGGTACCTCACAGCGAACATTCCTGGTTTAATTATTGAATAATATGTTTATGCACTCTTTTTCATATTAATTCTAATCATGTTATGTTCTTATATCTTATGTTCATAATACGTTATTTATGAAACATAATAATATTTACAATATTCTAATTTGAGAAGAGTCCGCGATGGCGCTTTCGGTATGCCCCTGCTTGTGCGTCAAAAGTCGTGGCTTCGATCCCCACGAACGATAAACATTTATGTGATGAACATTTGTGTTTATTATTTGTATGGGAGTAATACCGGAGTTTGATATCCGTAATATAACTGCTTGAAGCGACTTATCTCGAAGTCAAGTCAATATATGTTGTTTCATTTTATCCTTTCAAGATACCTGGAAAATTTGGGTTAAGCTTGCTTGTTTTCCCACAAAGTCAAATAGCTAAAATCTAAATAGCATCAAAATTGATTTATTGCCTAAGAAATGAAAGTACACTCATTTGCTAAAGAAAACAGGCACCTAAGCAATGAACCATTTCAAATGTTACTATTGATTTGTTTGATAATTATAGGTAGTTTTACTTTCATAATTTTGAAAATTAATAAGCAAATAATCGTACTTATTAGCATTATCATAAAATTTTGATAAAATTTATGGGTTTTAATGCTAAAGTTCACTAATAGTGTACGCTCGCTAGTAGTGCATATGCTCGTGAAGTAAAGTTAACAAAGATTATTTGTTTGTTTTTTCTTAAATAAAGTAAAAGCAGATAAATGTTTAGTATCAAGTGTGACCCCCTCTAGCTGAAATCACAGCTTGAATTCGTCTGGGTATGCTAGCGAGGATATCCCGGATAATTACTGGTGGAATACGTTCCCACTCCGCTGTAATCACATTATTCAGCTCTCTGATTGTCTGCGGAGGCGGTTGTAATGATCTCACGCGTCGTTTTAGAGGGTCCTTGACATGCTCTATAGGATTGGGATTATAGTCGGGACTTCGAGCTGGCCAATCCAAACTACGAATGCCGACACCCTTGCACATACGCTTTCACATCGCCAGACAGGTGGGCGCGAGCGTTGTCGACCATAAAAATTGAGTGTTCGCCTAAAGCGGCCAATGCGGGTTGTGCATGAGGAATTGGAACTTCCGTTATGTATCGATGTCTAGTCAGTCAGACGTTTTCAATGAAGACTAACTCTGTACGATCCATTGAATTTATTCCTGCCAAAACGTAACAGAGCCCCCACCATTAGGCGTGTTTTCTTCAAAACAAGCCTCTGCAAAGGGTTCTCCTCGTCTTCGTAGCACTCGCTGACGTCGATCTTCACCGAACAGAGATATCCTGGCTTTATCGGAAAACAATATTTCAGTCTTTTTGAGTCCATGACTCACAATTTCGAGCAAACTAAGCCTGGCAACTCTGTGCTCACGGAGTAACTTAGGGCCGCGGGCCGGGCGATGCCTGCGTATATTAGCCGCGAAAAGCCTCCTCCTGACCGTTTATAGACTAATATGCACATTTCTTACTTCTTCGAGGTTGGTCTTAAGGTCCACATACGGAGACTTTTTTTGATACCGCTGCCGGGTCCTTTGAACCGTCGAGCGAATCACACTTAGCCTCTGAGCCACGCGTGCGAGGGTTGCAGCCAAGCGTGGGCTGCAACCCTCTTCGAGCAGCCCAATAATTTTGGTAGCTTTTATCACTTTCTCTAACATTATTGAGACAGCTAAACAGCAATAAATAAAGCTTTGACAATTAAAAATATAAAATAAATTCATAAAAAATGAGTAAAAGTTATGAAAACTGATATTATCTTTTGGAACTTCGCACCAAAAATGTAGAATAAAAAGTGGTTTTCAGTAAAAATGAGCATCAAACGAAAATTGAATTGAGAACGTACTGTTTTAAACACCACAGCATTTTTAAAACCGGCCAGTAATATGTACAAATGTTGATGACTCGGTACCAAAATGATTGTTATCATTTTGGTATCGAATTTTTTTAAAGAAGAATTAAAATCAAAACCGCCCGTTTTTTTTGCAAATTGATGTATAACAAACAAACTGTCAAATATACTTTTGCTTTTACTAAATTAGTAAAGCCTTTTTTATTTATTTCAGAATTTAAGACGAAAAGGTGTACACGCAAATGATATTAAAAAAGCAAAATCCTCACAAGGCAACAAAATTTGAATGTTTATGAACAGTGAAACAAGTTATAAAATAATGCTTGTCATTAACGACTTTTTAGAAATATCACCAGTCATTAACATAAAAGAAGATATTTTGACCTCCACCGCGGACGGAGATCTTATCAAATATTATTTTACGTTTAATAGAATTCATTGCTTTGGTTCCGTCTTGGACATTTGGAGGAATTAATTTTCTCGTACTATCTCGGTTGAATGTAAAACATGATTTTAGATTACCCTTTGCTTATAACTGTCCTTCAAGAAAATTTTGATTTCCAGGGATCAAAAGTCTTTCTTCACATAAAGTTGACTAGTGTTTCTATCTTGTGCTCAAGGGTCGTGGAATCGATACCCGTCCAAGAGATTATTTACACGTATGTGATAAACGATTGCGTTCGTTCCAAAAAATATATTTATTTAAGTATTATACTCGTGATTCCTTTGCAGTTTATTATTGCATTTGTATTAAATGCATAAAGCCACTAAAATAATTTATTATCATTATCATAATGTCATATTGCCTTCCAATTTAATTCCTACCTTAAGGTATCAAACTTGGCCCCTGAAATATAATCAGTGCCGTTAGGTGATAGAAATAGGTATGTAGTAAAGACCATTAGGATTTCACATCAGGTTTCCCATTAGGTCAAGGTTTGATGCCTCTGGTCTGCGGAACAAATTAGCGGGAATGCTCTAACACTTAATAGTTATTTATTTTGTTTCTTTTTAAGTATATATTAACTGCTTAGTATATTGCGTATTGTCTTAATTTAAATCAAGCTTTACAACAAAATCATAAGCATGTATGAGAAGATGATAATATCTCACGTCGCATATAAAATATTTATTAACTACAGATATTTAATCTACATTCCAGCGAATGACATGCAACCAGGACGCGCCCTGATTTAATTTTAATAACAACCATATAATATTAATAAAAATTAACTCGTCCGCCGCCGAAACGGTGGTCGTGTTTAGCATAAATTACAAATAATTTCCATTTTTCATCCAATTCCGAATTATATACCCATTAAAATAAACGATAACTGTCTTTATTTATGAAGTAATAAAGCATAATTTTTGTTAACGATCAAACTTCGTTGGTGGCATGGAAAGTAGGCACTAATTAGGATAATGTCAGCGATAAATTAAGTTTAGATTTTTAAGGTTAGATTGCACGTTAAAAACAATTTGTTTAAGATCCTTTTCCAGACGTTTGCATTGAAAAAAAGATTGGAGACATAGAAAGGCATACCAAAGCAGGCAAAACAGGCTCTTTTTAATCTTTGTTTTTCTTTGTACATACATAAATTCGCAGCTATCTTCTATTGTACTGAACACACACTTTCGACATTCTTTCACACACATTAAACTCTTCATACAAGAGCACCTGACTTTTTCTGAGGATGTCATCAATTTAGTGACCGTGTTATTTATAAGTCTACACCTACCAACCATTTTAACAACTTTCGCCTCATTCACTTTCATATCATCATCATCATTATACCAGCCATTGAAAGTCCACTGCACAGGCCATTGCCGCGCTGGGCAAGCGTGTTGGCAATCGCAGAGCGCAGCTTTCGCGACGGGGATGCTGCTGCCCATTACCGCCCTGTACTTTTGAGCTGCAATGTTTTGGATGGATATACCGCCACCTGTTGGTTCTGGTACCTTAGTCGCCTCTTGCGACACCCGGTACAGTGGAAGGTTCTGTTCTTCTTTGCCGGTACCTTACGACTCACTTTCATATATCCACTTTAATTCATAACAAAACCACTTAACACATATTTGACTTTGTGATGATATAATCTTTGGCACAATCTCTCATTTCTGATCTCTCATCAGTCTTTTCTGAATCTCTCATTTAATTCTACTACAAACATTGTATTTATTTATTAGATTTTATGAATGTACAACGGAAACTATTGCACAACAATGATGGTAACCACAACATGCATTACGGAAGGTAAAAGGCAAAATAACACATCTGACTACTCTACAACACTATTAATTTATTATTATTTCATACCAGATATTTAGTAGAATAGTAGCATTCCAATAAACTTGCAACATTTATAATAATAATCAAAATCAAAATAGGCAGAGACTATAGATCTCCACTTGCTACGATCTTGGCATCGGCGATCGATGCCTCTCTCGCTCCCCTTACTCGCATTAGTCTTTTGATACGCGCTCGCTTATTCTTGGTATTTCTGACTTGACTCTTCTCTAATACATCTTCTATCTGATAAAGATATGTTCATCCAGGTCGTCCTATACCAACTCATCCATTCACTTCCGGTATATATATTTGTGCACTCATTCTACTTTCATCCATCCTTTCTACATGTCCAAACCATCTCAACATTCCTTTCTCTATTGCTGTTACTTCATCTTGCACCACATTGATCTCTTATCACACTACTCTTTAATCTATTTCTCAAACTCTCACAATTTTATAACAAATGCCATACTTAAATACATATAAATAACACCCAGATACAGAAACAATATTTATCCCGGGTGGATCGAACCCACGACTTTTAACGCACAAGATATGATCACTCCCATCTGCGCCATCGGGCCCATTGAAATGAAAATAGATTAAGCCGTTAATGTTTATGTAGATTACTTTATAAGTGTATATCCTGCCGATTGACATTTATAGAATAATGTCGTCTCGTTTGTTCTCACAACAGCGAATTATATTTGAGAGAGGTGGGCGTCTGTCGGCAGGAAATTGCGTATTAACACAAAGCTAATTCCAAGTTTGTAGAACGGCGATGGTGTCAAGGAGAGATGCTAATTCTATCCTATCTGGACTGATGTCATGAATAATGGCTGATCGATCGCGTCTCTTAGTCATGGCTCATTCACTTCAAATGTATTAGGATTGTTTGGTGTTAATGTAATATTGATAAATTTAATGTGCGGTCCACCCTTGACGATATTGTAGGCGGTGGCTCGTAAATCGGTGTTTCCTTATTTGACTCGACCAACCATTGACGAGACTTTAAAGTTCCATTATATTATATTAACAATATTTGTTGGAAAAGTGTAATTTGTGTAATTTCGGATCCGCTTAGATTGGCACTTAAACTAAGTTTCTTGTCTTGGCATAAGAATAAGTAATTAATTCCCACAACATCTCATACATTGATCTGATTCCGTGGTAAGTCGCTTAAAGGTCTTGTGTTACGAACTTCAGACAACAAAGAAATTACAAATATAATACTTAAATACATATATTGAACACCTAGACACAGAATAAACAAATATCATCATATAAATATTTGCTCTGGGTGGGAATGGTACCAACGACCCTTGGCGCACAAGATAGTGTCTCTTCTATTTGCACCATCGGGCGCGTTAGTTATAATGTTTATATATATACATATATAAATTTTAAATAACCCAGGGATTTGTAAGGTTCCGGAATGGATACCACGAACCAGCAAGCGCAGCGTAGTTCGTCTACCTACAAGGTAAAGAAACAATCTGATTAAAACCGCAGGTTCGCGCTGGGCGCATACGATCGGCTCTAATGTAAATCACTTGGAGAGGCCTATGTCCAGCAGTGGACGTTGTAAGGCTGATATGATGATGATGAAGACAGAGTTTTCCGTGTGGTACTAGAGTAGAATAATACCTCCTCCTGTTGGTACACACCTGGTGATTTAACAGGTGACTAAGGTACCATAAGCGCCAGTTGGCGGTATATCCACCCGTAACAGTGTGGCTCAAATGCACAGGGCGGAGATGTCAGCAGCATACCCGTCGCAAAGCTGCGCTCTGCGATTGCCAACACGCTTGCCTAGTGCGGCAATTATGGGCAAAATTCCCCCTTCCATGGGGAGGCCTATGTCCAACTGTGGGTTTCAATGGCTGATGTGATGATGTTTATATTTTCCTAATATGACACGTTAAATCAATGAATGTTTGTAATTTATTAAGATAATGTAAATTCCATTTCACCTTTTATTACCAAAGTAGGTGCAATATCATTTAATATAAATTAATTCATATTGTTGAAATTCTATTAATCGTATTTACTGTTAATTTGTATCAAGTATAAATTTGTATACCTGCTTTTGGCCAAGCAAAGTGACACATAATATATTTTGTGATAGCATTGTACGTTTACAACCAATGATTACAAATAATAATTCAGACGGGCACCAGTTGTATCAAAACGTGAAATAAAAGTCACTTTTTGTGTGAACCGCAAATGAAATGTGATTTGAGTAAAGAATTAAAATAAATATAATTTATTTGAGGATTTCAATTCTATTGTCTGTATCAAAAAAACATCCATTCTCATTTTCCAATGGAATTCCTTATTTCCAGATTTGCTTCCAGGATTGCTTGAGGTTTGCTTCTCGAACAATGACGCAACGCGTAAGCCAGCTATCTCACGACCGGCTTGTCCTACCCACCTGTACCTGTCAGCGTCATCCTCTATGGTCATCATGTCGCAAGCCTCTGACAAGTTAATTCGCACAAACATACTGATATGCAAACACTAGCTTTGAATCTGTGACATCATCCGAACTCCCGCGCAGTGCGCACATGTTAACACGTGGAAGTTAAAAACAACAAACCGCATTAAGGCTTGATTGTAGATAAACTTACATAAAATGTATGTTTGTATTTGCTAGCAGTTGGGTTTTACCTTCAATTCGTTTTCTATGATACAATTACAATAAAAATAGCCAAAGTGAATGGGTCCGATTAAGGAAATGTGATCCTATGGTGCACAACCAAGGGATGTGGGTTCGATGCCCGCCTAGAACAAATATTTAAATGATGTGTTCGTTCTGTCTTCTCTTGTCGGATGTTAAATATGTATTTAAGGATTATTTTTGAGATTCCTCTTTTGTCTGCTATCCGTAACACATTTTTTTCTAGCAATTTGTCAGAATATCAGAATCAGAATCAAACATAAATATGAGATGTATGTTACATACATACATACATCACGCCTGTGTCCCACCGCGGTAGGCGGAGACTATGGATCTCCACTTGTTACGATTTGGCATACCTCTCTTGCATCTTTCACTCGCAATAATCCTTATATACACGCTCGTTTATTCTTGGTACTTCTGCTGGTCCTTCTTTAATACCTCTTCTACCTTTAACATATATTCGCCTCGGTTATAAACATATGTTTTATAATTATTATAATAAAAAATTTTTCTTTATCCACACTAGTCATGTCGGTCAGAGCATCCCCACGAAGGGGACGCGGATCTCCGCCCTGTTTTTATACTTGATTACTTTTCCTGTACTTTAGGCAAGGTTTGCTTGGCGGTCTAAAAATTATAATTTATTAAATTTCCTCTAGATTAGAGCCGTTTGGGAACAGTGAACAAATTTGGATATAACTTTACTAAGTTTAAAAGTTACATAAAGATAATTGGCCGCTCAGCTTGTGCCTTGGGTTCTCGCACTAGAAACAACACGAGCGCGCCCAACCGTCCGCTCATTAGCACTTACGAAACAGGCGCGAATCTTCGTTGCATGCTCTCGCATTCCTCGTGGTGTAATTTGGTGAGATTTGGTACTGATAATGTAGGTGAGACCACTTTGGTAATTGCTGCTTTTACAGTTTGAGGTGCAAATAAGACATTCCTCTGTCTAGCGTCATTTACGTAATACGCGCTGCTCAGGTGGCTTTGTTTCTAAGTCTGGATGATTCAGATGGATATAATGTATATA
>JACJUM010002477.1:227941-373913 GCA_020976665.1 Heortia vitessoides | reverse complement strand
ATATATATATATATATATATATATAGTGTGTGTGTGTAGAAACTTGTTCTGCAAATTAATGCGAGTGAACCGCGGGAAGCGATAGTAGATATTATAAAATAGTAAATTAAGCCTAGGTGCATGGCAAAACTACTCTTTTTGACGGTTTTAAACCGCATTCTTGAGAACGGTTGCCATAAGGTAACCGATCTAAAAATTTCAAAAGTTTACATTTAAGCCCATCAATGGACAAGCTTTGTTATCAATAGTGAACGCGAAAATGTTAGAAAATACTATATTAGTCAGGGTCATTATATTCGGTCATATGATTTTTTTACCCACAAATGACGAAAAATGTTTACTAGTACCTGTAATCGGACCTTGCTAGGTTTTAAAAATATCAATCATTTGACAGTCTAAATATAAAGAGCCATAAAAGCAAATAGACTGTGATAACTGCAGAATATATCAGACATTCCCACATTAATCTTACAATTTGAGACAAATGCCCAATGATAAAACATTCTACTAAACAATAGTCGATCAACTACCGTCCATTTGCATTTGAAACTCTATCGAAGTAATGATTGAACGTCCACAAAGTATACATCATTATATTTTATATAATTTTTATCGGGAGAATTATCATGGTACTACTTCGAGTCGCAGCATAAATCATTATTTGGTACACAAACCTTTATCGCGCGGATATTTTATCTCCATTTTATCCCTTACATGTGAATTGTATTATGTAGAGACAATGGGGCTCTATGAAATTGCTCTGTCACCGTTGTGCATGGAGCCTGAGGCAGAGAGATGATGGGTTCCGAGTGTTATAATGAAATAAAATAATAGGATTGCTTATATTTTTACAGCACCATAAAAACAACAGAATTATGCTTAACAATGGTAATGATTGCATAAACTGTGGGGTACCGGCGGAGTAGAATAGTACCTCTCTCATGATATAGTGTCATAAGAGGCGACTGACGTACTGGATCCGACAGATAACTATATATCCATTTGAAATAGCGCAGCATAAATACTACAGGGTGGGGATGGGCAGCATCGTCCTCGTTGCTAAAATGCGCTCTGCGATTGCCACCACGCCTGCCCAGCGCGGCAAGGATGACTGACTAACTGTCTGACATTTCAACGCAAGGCCTATTCTATGAGCTTAGAACAATTAATTATCGACTTATCGAGAATTCAAATCATGCTAGTACCAATAACAGTGAATCATAAATGATAATTTACCTAGATGTAGAAACTCATTTATAAAATCTAATCTGTCAAATATTAACCTCCTAAGACACTAAATCCGTGATAAGTCGCTTAAAGCGTCAGTTTCAGACATCAAACAATAGAGTAATCACAAATATACTACATAAATACACATATCATACCACACCATCATATAAATATTGTTCCCAGGAGGGGATCGAACCTACGATCTTTCCCACACGAGATAAGATCACTACTATATGCGCACTCGGGCCTATCAATATAGGTTACTGGGTTTATTCCACAACATAACGCGAGGGAAACCGTGAAGCGTTGCTAGTTTTTTTTATCTTGAGATTGATTTTGCTTAAATTGAAAATGGCTTTAATTAAGGTAAACTTGTAATTTAATAATCCTATATTCGTGGAATGACAAAAGTTGAATAATATCATATTGTTAATTTTGGACTTGAGTGTTGTTAAATAATAATACCGCAAATAGAATTATTGCAGTTGAAGACCAAACGGTGAATAACTCAAAAACTGCTAATACGTCTAACTCTGCTATTATGCTATTCCTGTAATCTAAATAAAATATAAAGGAAATGAAACAACTACTATATTACTCTGGTGCCGGCAGACTAGTATTAGGCAGGAGCAGAACACTCAGTGACCTATTTGTAATTGTCAGGGTCATTGGTCATTTTGTTTTAATTTTAATTACAAAACCTAAACGAATAGTTGTTTTTTCTTTTCTTTGACGATTTGAAAGTGCCTATGATAGGCCTATTTAATAAAATATATTTTATTGAAGACTTTGACTTTAAGCTACAATATGTTACCACACACAAATGGTGCCCTAATTCCGTCTCATCAAAACCATCACGGTTGTTTTTGAACTCGAACTCCAAAAAGACTGCGGCAGGAAAGAAACGCTCATTTCTCACAATTGTGCGTCGTTTCTCACGGAAGTGCATTAGCGGGTGCGTCACTGGCCATTGCTCCGACCGCTTCTCATTGTATATATTTGGCTACACGTTTTAACGCGTTATGGATGTCATTATATTTTTATTATATTTCATACTACATATCATATATTGACCTAACTCCGAGACAAGTCGCTTAAAGCATTTGTGTTGCGACATTAGGCAACAGAATAATGGCAAATTATATTAGTCATTACTCTTTTTCCGTATTCACATAATATCTCATATGATCATGTATGAGATATTATGTAAACATATCTAAAATATGTGTGGGATAATTTGCCTGGAAGAGATGGCTCTACGCGATAAAGCCGCCTATTGTATTGTCTTAATTTTAAAATGTGTGTCCATTTCTTCTGTTTCACTAGAGTACTATAAACTAAGTTACGATATCCGTTCCGAATTAGCGACCATGTCCCCAGTCGTCGCCGGCACATTCACGTTTGACAATCCGGCATCTTTAATTCGACTATCAAATCTTAACGCAGCCTTCAAGCTCTGTCGCCCACGCACCATTCACGTTGCATCATCAAGATACATTGCATAAAAACGCATTGGAACTGTCCATGTTTTATTCATGCCAAATAAATATGCGTGTTTCATTGTATTCAAATGCGGTTGCTTTCGCCAATTATAATGATGCTAGTGCTTTCACGGGCAAAGCCTGGGTCCCGACCAGTGAGTGGCTTTCGAAATTTTATGGCAGTGACGTGATAGATCCTGATAGAAAGCTCGCCTCCATTGTTGTTATTAGGGCTTGTGAATTAGATACAGCAGAAAATACACACTTTTAATGTATCAAGTTCCAGATTTTTACAATATAAATAATTGTTCAGTATAAAAAAATGGAATCAAATGGATAATTGTTAAAAATTGAGGCTATTTTAAAATTCAATTTTAAGAAAGCAATTCCACAAACTCTAAAACCTGTGCACCTGTGAAAACTTATATAGGAATTCGCATATATACTTGAAATATAATTAGATACAATAATATCTAATATAATAAGAAATTGTGCTTATAGATTTGTCAAAAATAACCTTTTTTTTTAAATCAAAATAACTAATCACGTAATTAATAACAATTGTTTTCAGCAATCTGTATATTTATATAAAAGTTTGAAAGTCTGATAAAATAACCACATATATTTATATACCTGTATTTGCCGCTAAGAAGGAACAGCCAAACATTAAAAATCCAACTTAATTGCGACGCAAAACGGTTGGACAGACACCAAAGTACTGAATGGTTATGCTGCAACAAAGGTCCAATGAGCGTTATCGATAAAAAGTCGCACGGACAAGAGGGGACAGGTCGGAGCGATCAAAACGTCGCTGTCAACGTGTCCCGAGTTTTTGTGGCGGCCGAAAGCAATGCCGGTGCAATGTCGCCAATGCTAAGTACTGCGGTGCGCGACGTGAGCTGTGAGAGGAGAGCGAGTTTTATTTATAAAAAAACAATTAAAGACTTAAAATTTAAGGCATTTGGAGAGGGCGGGACACCAAAGGCCTGTTTATGCATAAAATGTGAAATAAGAGAAGGGAAACAGATATACAAATAATGTCAAGAGTCCTGATGTATTCTAAAGATGTAGAATGAAAAGAACAGATAGTTTCATTTAAAGCTATGCACTTTTCTCATTTGCGTCAAAATGGAATATAATGAATGATAAATTATTTTGAGTAACACAGTTGAACTCATAAATTTGGTTAACCCTATTGAACTTTAAACAAATAACTCAAAAGAAATCAATTTATCGTAAGCATTTATATAGTATTTCAAATGTAGCTTTTAGCACTATTTGCTATAAAAAATATTATATATATTCTAATTAATATAATTCAAAATACTGTTATTATCTTACAAAGTTATAGCAATATTGGGCGTTTAATATGACAATTATTATATGTAACTCGTGTCGTAAAAGGCGGTTCCAGAACCGACAGATGGCGGTATACCCATCCGTATAAGTGTAGCTTAATGCCGCACAGGATAGGGATGGACAACAACATCACCATCGTGAAAGCGGCGCTTTGCGATTGCCATCAAGGGAAACATTCCCTGTTTCTTGGGGCCTATGTCCAACAGTGGTTTTACAATGGCTGATATACTGAAAAAAATATATGAACTATGACAATGATTATGTAACTACAAGTAATATAAAACTTAAATTTGAATGAGCACGAATAAATCTTTGCGGATAGAATTAAAATTGGTCATCGTACATCTTACGCCGAAGCAAATTAAACTGAATTGCATTGGGAACGCTCCGCTCGTCCGCAATGAAAGTCGGCCTCAGTTCTGACCAAGTCGCCGGCCCCATCAACATCGGTAATTGATGCGTCTTCATTTAATTATTTGATTAAAACTAGACAACACAGTTGACTCACGTCCTTCTAATTTATAGTTATTTCAGTCTGCAAGCCGTAAATTAGTCTGGAGAAATTGCTTTGCGAATTTCACTTTGAAGAAACTTAGTTGTACCGTCCACTTCCACAATTTACTACCGGTTCAGAAGTTGTTTTACATTAAAATAGTTTATAACAGCTACAATTTTGTTCCAAAACTCCATCGCTTACGTATGTTAATTCATATAAACATAAATCTGTCGTTTTTGTTCGATATAATCAAAACAGTTCATTGACCAAACAAAGAAACAGAGGAACACGCCATGCATTTTCATTGAGTCACTTAAATCTTAACAAGATACGAACGGGAAATGGTTTTTGGGTTTCATTCAGAAAGGGCCGACTTTTTTGGCGACTTTTAACATGACGTCCTGCATTCACCGAACCACTTCAGCAACCGATTTAATGTGCTTCGGCAAAAAGCTGAATATTTCAAGTTAATTTAAATTGATTTTTATGCATATCCTCTCGATACGTATTTTTGGGCAAAGGTACTGAAGAGAAAGTAGAGAGATACATAGAAATGTAGCATCTTTCCCCGGCTTTGCATGGATATCCGAGAACTATATACCAATGTATCAACTCACTCAAGCTAGTATTACAATTGTCAACCACCGCCACATGTAAGGCAATTCACAATCATCACAATCGTCCCATGAAAGGGGTACTTTTACACTGTTACGGACGGATATACCGCTATCTGTCGGTTCTGGTAACCTAGTCGCCTCTTACAACACTTGGTACAGGGGGAGGTACTATTCTACTCTGCCGGTACCTCACAGACTCACTTTACAATATAAGACTTTTAATATTTATATACCAGATTATTTCTGTTTTTTTTAACACTTTAAGATAAATACACTTGCTCTTGCAATATATATTATACAATAATTAATAATATACCAACTCCAAAGGCATTAATGCAAGGTAAATGTTATAAAAATCAGTTAAATTTATAACTAAAATAAATATATTACATTTCTATGAATAAAATGGGTATTGACGGAAGTACCTATGGTGTTTTATACTCAGTTTGCGAATTTTGTCCTGTGGGATATCGTATTAAACAGGATGATCTAGAAATCGAACTGATTCATTTTATTGTAGGAATTCGCTGTAAGACCAAATTCCCATACTGATGTGTTTTTTACTTGTAATTTTTCTTCATGTAAAACAACTCCTTAAACTCGGTCTGTAATATACTCTTTAAAAAGAGGTCCAATAGCTCGTAAGCAAATATACTTATAGAGCTTACATTTTTATTTCGCATCCAACTTCCATTGGACTATCAGCTTATTACATTTTGTTAATGTCACAAAAACAAAGGAATGTAGTTTTACCATTTGGACGCCAGCCGTTGGAACGCGCGACATTTTCCCATGGAGCCGTTTTGAAACAATTGTAAATTGTTTTGGTCCTTTTAATTGTGTGCAGTTTTTGCAGCTATTTCAATATGGAATCGAAATGTGTCTAAATTTATTAATTACCGAAACACTTGGATTGTAAAGGTCTTAAGAAGTAATTATAAAACAGAGTGACCGATATATGTGCCTATATTTATATTAAAAATATAAGTATTAATTAGGTAAACTTAATGTTATATATAAAGAATGCACACATTTGCGTTTCTGTCACAGATAACTTTACGCCTTGTATACAAGTTTTAAGAAATCCTTTAATAGTTTTTTTACTTGAATAAAAGTTCGTGTACTTATACATAATACTTACTTACATACATACTTAATGTGAATATGTATTCACATATGTATAATACAATATATAAAAATATAATAAAATATAATATATAATCAATAATATAAAATAATATCAAGAGAAATCATCTATTAAAAAGAATAGGGACTCATGTTGTTTTTTTTACAATTATAGATTTTTTTATGTGCCTTATATCGCATTTATTAGTGATCCTATCGTTTGTGCCAAAGGTCGTGGGTCGTCCCACCCAGAGTAAATATTTTTTAACAGAATATTTATATTTGTTCTGTGCCTGGGTATGATTTATTGGTCTCTATTTGTTTTGGTATAGACAAGACATCATTATTTATTCACTATCCTGCCTTCATGAACAGGTAAATTAAAGTTATATTTCTGCGAAAGTCTCCGTTATCCTCAACACAGCTCAAATTCACAGACCCAATTACAATTGCAAATAGTACATTCGATGCAGTTCGGTATATTTTTTGTGCGGCAATAAATATTGAAGCAGCCATTAAAGAATCGAGGAAAAATGTTAGCCGATCGCGATACACCGCACTGAATGAAGCTCCATGCATAACCATCGTCCGCTTCAATGGATTTTTTGTCTCATTCGACTGTGGGGACTTTTTTGGCCATTACCTTTTTAGGCTGGATGGTGTTTAAGTATTTATTAACTGGACATTTACTGTGGAATGTCGCCTGTTTGTTCGGCGATGGTGAATTGAAACGATGATGCGTATGCGCACGACAAAATAAAGTATCGAGAATGTTAAGTTCTTTTAAAGTAAGGTATGGACTGATGAGAATTACAAATGATGAACATTGATCAAAACAACCTGTTTTTATTTCATTCTCAAGTTTTCGCGAATACTAAGTTACAGTTATATCCTGCAATGAGACTTTGTTTTATTTTTTACTAAACTATTTATGATATAATTATTGTGTTACAAAAATATACCAAGCGCATGTTTCGCCAAAGTATTAAGGATGGGTGTAACATTAAGCCAACATACGTTGCTATGCTCATTATCATTAATTACGTAAAATCCCTTTATTTAACGAGAAACCAGAGTGGATTCTGCTCCGAAAATCACAACACAGTAGGACGTTTACATTATTAACTAATTATTAATTAACGTTGAATGTTATCTTTGGCCTACAACTTGGCTTATTGACACATACTTTCTTGTTCTATAGACCTAATTATAAAACCTTTACAAAAGGCCGTATGTATAGCCGTAGGGTACCTCCCCCTGTCAAAGGTCTCGTAAAATCCGGCAAATGGCGGTATATCTGTCTGAAACAACGTAGCTCAAATACATAGGGCGGGGGTGAGCAGCAATTAAGAGCTAAATTACTCTTTTTTTGCGAGGATTTCGTCCATCAGCTTATTTGTTGATGACGAATAAAAGAAGTGACAGTTACTGCTTGCAATTCGAGTCATATGATTGTAAAAGCACTGTTGAAATCTGACTAGCCAAGTCGAGGTTTAATTAATTAAACAAAGCAACAGAATAAGTAACGAACAAACAGAGAAAATATACTGAAACGTATTATAACTAAATAAAATGAATATAAGAACCTTGTAAGTAGGCCTTAATAACTAAATTAATATATATTTATTCGTCATCATTACAGCCATTGGAAACCCACTGCTGGACATAGGGCTTTTCAAGAATGGGGGAATTTTACTCATAATTGACGCGTTGGGTATGCGTGTTGGCCATCGCAGAGTGCAACTTTCGCGATGGGGTACTGCTGCCCATCTCCACCCTCTGTATTTGAGCTACAGTGTTTCAGATGAATATACCGCCACCTGCCGGTTCTAATATCTTAGTCACCTCTTACGAGAACCGTACAGATGGAGGTACTATTCTACTCTACCGGTACTTTTAGGCTTCATATATTTAATACAATTCTGTTATTTTCACGTTACAAACAGACATAAATATTTAACTTATTCGTATTGAGAATCCAGAAGCAACGTTCCGTTAACATCCCGTCTCAAATTGAGGAGCGTCACCTCATTGCGGAGTCGGTGATTAAATCTCGAGTGCAGTTGAATAATGCAATGCGCATGAGTCGATGCGGGACATCCAGAAAAAACTGTCTCATTATTTCTCTCTCGTTTTGACTTTCTTTCAACATTTCGATTTTTTTCATTATTGATAATTGGAGATCTGTGATTGGGCACAGTGTTACAAAACGCAGTAAAACAATATTTTAGTTTATGCCTGTTAAGATAATTTAATTTGTACATTTCACAATAAATGCTTTTTCTAGTTTCAATTGATAAAAAGCAGCTATATTACCTGTATTATATATAAACATATACTATTTTCCGTGAGGTAGCGGCAGAGTAGAATAGTACCATTCTCTTTATCAGGTGTCGTAAGAGGCTACTAAGGTACCAAAACCAACAGATGGCGGTATATCCGTCCGAGACAGTGTAGTTAAAATGCAAAGTGTGGGAATGGGTAGCAGCATCCCCATCGCGAAAGCTGCGCTTAGCGAATGTCAACACGCGTGCCCAGCGCGGCAATTATGGGCAAAATTTCCTCTGTCTTGGGGAGGCCATGTCCAGCAGCGGATTTCCAACGGCTGATATGATGGTGATGAAGATGTTAATATTGAAAAACTTCTAAACCTAAACTACTCAATACTATGAACTTCTTTAAACATTCATCAGTAAAACTGGATGCGTGGGACAAACGCACAAGCGTAATTCTGTTCATGCGAAAAGAAACAACGTAAAGTTCGATGTCAAATGAAATTCTCAACCATTTGTAAAATTTGTTTTACAGTTCTGACATATATTTATAAAATAAAATAATTTTATGTTTCTATCAGGCAATAAAACAGGCAGGCTTTTGACATTGGACTACAAGACAGAGGAATTGCTAACAATATTATGCTAGACTGGACTAAATTTATTGTTAATATTATTGTTTGTGTACGAGTATACTGTATTTTACACAGTATTGCTTCATATTCTGTGTATTTATGTAATGTGTGCGTAAATAATCTGTTGTATTAACAAACCTTGTATTATATTAGACCATATACACAGACATCCACACCTAAATGCACACTACAGAGCATAGGTGCCTATTAGAACAGGCTAGACCTAGTTTAGGTACTTAGGTATCAAAATGTATTTTAGTTTAAGTTTCCTTTTGTTGTTGAATAAAGTTATTATTATTATTAATATAATGGTTAAAAAATTGTCATATTAGCATTAGTCACCTGGCCCGGCCGTTACAAAATAACGTGTTATTTCACAATATAATTGACGATCGCCTCTGTTCGCACACATTTCATCCGACAAGAAATATGTCACACTTTTTAAAGCTTCATATAATTTTAAGCAGTGGCGGGTCAGTAAGCCGTGATTTAACATCGCTGCCAGTAATCTATGGGTGTAATGCCCAATAAAATGCGTGTACGTCTAGCCCCGGCCGACCCCATGGGATTCTACGTACACTGAATTTATTAGGATAATCCTATCATATGAGTTCGACAACTGTACTTTATCGTTTCGTCTTAATATACAGGCAGATTCAAAAAATAAACCCATGCTTAAGATTACCAATTGTAAAGTTTCATGATATTATGAGGACCAGAAGAGCGTATAAGTTAGAGACGGTTCGAGAATATAACAAAAGTATAGTTTTGCAAGATAGTCAATATCTTGATGATTAATCTTCTATTAGAATTCAGTACTTCATTGTAAAGAGATTGAAACTTTCAGACAATATTATTAGAAACTTTATCCTAGAATTGTATTATTATAATCTGCTGTCATCTCGCCCATTTTGTATTGTAGCAATTTCTAAAAGGTTAAATATTTCGGATTTATCTTCAAGATTCTCACGTCTTGATCTCTTAATTTTGAAGTGTCAAAATTGCAATCGGTCCTATCGGTAATATTTCAAAGGCATATTTCCAGATGTGGTCGCTTAAAAAAATTACAAAAATAAGTTATTATTAAATTCATTTGATGCATACGATACAAGAGTCTAGTTTATGTCAGTTTTTTGTTTTTATAACTATTATATAAAGCCGTGAAGTACTGGCAGAGTAGAATAGTACCTACTCCTATACCAGGTGTCGTCAGAGGCCACTAAGATACCAGAACCAACAGATGGTGGTATATCGCGCGAAAGCTGCCATGTGCGCTTGCTCATATGCTTGCTTAGTACAGCAATTATGGACAAAATTCCCCCTGTTTTGGGGAGGTATATCAAAGCAGTGGGCTTCCAATGGCTGATATGATGATGATGATGATGTGAAGCCACAGAGCGCTGCTAGCTTATTGATAATTTTGAATTGTAATTCTTTCTCTTTTACGTCTTTGAATAAACAAAGGTAGACACTGTGGGAGTATATTTGTTTTTAGTTTGCTGTAGCTGTGTTCTATTTTTACAAATGTCAATCATAAATGACGGTTAACTTGAAGGTAAAATAAGAATTCCAAATCCCAGAAGCATACACCCTTATTTTTTATTTACTGAAAATGCCGTTCGTAACTGCACACCCAAATCATGTCGCTGTCATCTTGTCAGATGTGTGGGAATTGCGTAAATAAATGGATATGCTGTTGTATTTATATAAGAAAAATAGTGGTATATACACCGATGTAACTAACGGGCAAAAGGGAAGTTCGAAAAGCTGATAATAACAGTCATGGGGTACCAGCGGAGAAGAAAAGCAACTCCCTGTACCAGGTGTCGTATGAAACGACTGAGTTACAGGAGTCCATAGTCGAAACAGCTTAGTTCAAATGATTGCCATCAGGCCTGCCCAGGGTGGCTGCTAACAGCGCCCCGCGATTTTACCCGCATTAGATTATTATGTATGCAAAGCTATTATTTATTCTTTTCTATATCTGTAGATGTAACATTTAATTTTTTTGTGATAATCAGAAAACTTTTATAGTAACTTTGCACCCCCCCTTTTACCCCCTTAAAGGATAATTTTTGAAATAATTTATCACTTGATACATAACTTTTAATGACGTCCCATTACACTTAATTTAATTTGAATAACTTAAAAAGAGTCAAGTTTCGTAATAACTTTGCACTCCCGTTTTACCGCCTGTGGGAGTGAATAATCTTCAGTATACGATCGGATCAAAGTTGCGATATGTTTAATCAAGCGGTATACGTATTTTAATTTACATAAAATGTTGCTTCAAATTCCGTCAAGTTTATGCTTGAAATTGAAAGGATATTTCCCAGCGTTAATAAAATTAAAATTAGCCTTGCAAAGAATCCCTCGACCTTTTCGAGTGCTCCAACAATTAATTGTACCAAATTAATGTCCGGTACAACGCACCCTTTAGATATCTCTAAATAAATTGTAATTTGTTATAAACTCCCAGCTATTCTCCCGAGCACATTAAATAGGAACCAACTGGTATAAAGGCGCTGTACCATCTTTTTTAAAACCGCCTAAATTTTGGAAGGGCTAAGTTTGTTTTGATGTCCGAATAAAAGTTAGGACACCGTTTATACTTACAAATTAATTACGTCGAATTTATATACGTTATATTGCCGTAAGGTACCGGTAGAGTAGAATAGTACCTCTTTCTCTGTACCAGGTGCCGTAATACACGAATAAGGTACCAGAAGCAACAGATGGCGGTTTATTCATCCGAAGCAGTGTAGTTCAAATGCATAGGGTGGGAATGAGCAGCAGCATCCTCATCGCGAGAGTTGCGTTCTGCGATCGCCAACACGCTTGCCCAGCGTGGCAATTATGGGCAAAATTCCCACTTTTTTAGGGAGGCCTATGTCCACCAGCAGACTTCCAATGGCTGTAATGATGATGATGATGAAATGGTATTGGTTCAACTGTTGTGGTACCACTACTTTAAAAACTTTTGGGCGCAGCTTACAAAAGGTATAATATTATTCTAGATAATAGCTTTTAGATCCACTTTTGTGTGTGATTAGTGACAAAAACAGAAGTTTTAGGTCGGGATTCCATCTTCGCAAATTTCTTTAGCGGTCATTTGTAAATATCCCGATCACCAAAAACTATGCTTTTGAACTGTTCTAGACAATGAAATCGCGTCTATCAGTTTTTATGCTTGTATATACGAGAAGAACCGCCCTAATTCTCTCTAAGAGTATTAAAAAACTCAGTAGCGAGTTTATGATGGTGATTTGTCGGCAGGTAAGCCCGTCGTTGTTGGCTCAATGGTTCTATGAGAAGTATTTCAATATTTCAACCGAGATGCCGGATTAGTATCGAGAGATCCCTTATAATTTAATAATGTTCGAGTTATGGCCGTGACAAGGTATTTGGTGGTGGCTTACGTTTTTCTGTTGTTTTTTTCAACTTATTTTCGTTCGTCTCTGAATATTGATCTAGTTTTTTTGTTGACACAACTTTTATTCAAAATAATCTGGCCCTTTTATCTTTTTGTGGTCAAAAATATATTACGTATACGAATTCTATTATGACTTTGAATGTTATGTATCGAAAGTTGATGGCATAAATCCTTTTTTATGAAAATACACAGATACATTAGTTATGAGCGCTCAGACTGCATCAAACTTGTTCGAAATGATATATACAAATATAAATATTTTTCATCTAAATCTGCTGAATCCTTTTAGTTTTATACTCGAGTAAAGTAGAAGTGAATATTAGCTTACCTCAGTTTAAGGATATAAAGGTAACATAATCCAAAATAAGCCAGCCTTGCATAAAAAGTTAAAGCAGTACATTCCCTGAATTTAAAACTAGTTTTTATTACCAACCTTATATCAACCAATATGGGGTTAATGAAGCGTTTATTCTGGGTGATGGTAAGTGGTGGTAAGCACCCCTGAGTATAATGTCAGATATCACAAGGTAATTAAAGTGTAAGTAAGAGGCACTCCTGATGTTCTATCACATTACTCTGTAATTCCACTCACGGTACAAATTGAAACACAGCAATGCAATCACTGCTCTTTGCCAATAAATTAGGAGAGACAGTAAGGTATACGCTGCATTTTTGAATATCATCATTTGTTGTCTTTGAGCAAAGTTTATTCTAAATGTCAGAGTACTCAAGAAACGTATAAAATAAACAACTTATACGCCAATAGTTCGAAACCTGACGTAATCGAAAGCGTCTGCAGAGAAAACAACAGTAATTGCTTTGAAGATCAAGTTTCACCCATTTTAGCAATAACAGTAGAAACTTTTCCACTAAAATTTCACATTTCGAATTAATAGACTGAGTAGGCGTGAGGTTCGACTCCGAATTACTTATTAGAAGATATTATGGTCGGGTGATGGTGCATTTCTGTGCGGTGAAACCGTATTTGCACCTCCTTATGACTTCGCTCATTTACCGGCAGTGAACCTTATAAAGGTATGTTAATCGACTCAGAAACCTTGCTTATATATATAGGAGAAAATTTATATTCTAAATCCTGTTCTGTGTTTTGCATTTAGCATTATTTGTTTATTAAGTATGATTGTTGGGGTAGTAAAACAAATGCTCGCTATAAATCTTTACAATTGTATTAGTATATTTTATTTTAATTAACAATTGTAATACCTTGCACTATTATGAAATAACTTCTGATATACTTATGTATTCTGTAAAGAAATTTCATGGTGATAGTGTATTCAAATGTTTTCGATTACTCGACTCAGTCTAAATAAACACAAATTGAAACCTCAGATCAAACCTCAGAACTAGGAAACTACTATTTAAATAATTCATCGTATCATTGGAATTTCACTGCTCGACATAAGCCTTCCGGATAAAAGGGAAAATTTGCCCATAATTGCCACGATGGGCAAGCGAGTTGGCAATGGCAGAGCGTAGCTTTTGCGACGGAAATGCTGCTGCCCATTCCCACCCTGTATATTTGAGCTACACTATTACAGATGGATATACCGCTATCTGTCGGTTCTGGTACATAAGTCGCCTCTCACGACGCCTGGTACAGGGAGAGGTACTATTCTACTCTGCTGGTACCACACGACTAGGGGGATACGTATGGTATCTCATTCCAAATAATTATTAAAAAATAACACTCTGGTAATTTAAAGAAAATTTTAAAATGTAACTATTTTTTAATAAGTCGGACTTATCATCTAAGTTAAAGTAGTAATAGTGGCAGACGGGAACAATCCGTACAAACGACACTATGTACATGTAAAGAAATGACTTCAGACACAGTATCGTTCCACATAATTAAAGTTCTCCAGACTTTTATCAAGATAAAAGTGCCGTAAACACGCTGAGAGACTCGTAAATGATATAAACCTGTCACCGTTCGTGTCACCTACCTACAGATCTACGAATTCGGGGCATATGAATATAAATGGGAGATGGAATTTTATCAAAATAGAAATTAAAAGGCTTCCAAGAAGTGGAAGCAAAGATACACGCGTCTTAATTAGTGCGTGTCACGTCTATAAGGTTTTTCTGATGAAAACATGTTTATTGACACGTAGTCACGTGTTGCATAATATTATAATTATTTAGTGAAAGTGTTCATTTTTAATATTAATTATATTATCATTTAAGTATACTGTAGACGTCACACATCATTTGGCAGTCTGGTTTTTCTTACCTGAAACAAAAAAAATATGTTCAGTATTTTAATATTACTACGAAATGTCGGCTTTGACCTCAAAAATTTTTTATACAATGTTTATGTCACAACGAATTTCATACTCAATCTTATAAAACATAAAACTGTTATAAAATATGATCTATCTATCTTTGAGTCTATACAATAGCCCGTGCTCCTCTTCTTCGACCCTTATAATTTTTGTATCCAATTACTGATTGTGAAAGTTAAAATGCTCGTAAATAGAGTTACTTTTTGCCCATATATTCTACGGTACAAGATAATTTATCTTGATGGATATTAATATCGGATCTGTGGATGGGACGCTTGATCCAGGTTTCGTTGATTGAATAACAGCAGAGAGATAATAAAAATATGGTTATATTATATATGTTCGTAATGTTGATCTACGTTCAGATTTGATTTAACAAGATGTAAGAAACTTTAAATTGCGGTGAGATACAAGTAGAGTTGAATAGTACCTTCTGTATGAGGTGTCGTAAGAGGACTGAGGTACCAGAACCGACAGATGACGGCATATCTATCCAAGAAAGTATAGCTCAAATGCAAAATTCCCCCTTTCTTGGGGAGGCCTATGTCTAGCAGTCGACTTCCAATAGCCATAATGATTAAGAAACTGTTATTGCATATTACTAAAATAAATAGATCATGCATGGCTTTTGGGTTAATTTATTGTATTTAAAAAAATATATCAACCCCCTGTACCAAGAGGTGACTGATTTATTGGAACCGATAGATAGGTCAATTAGGGATCAATGCTTTCAAATATGGCGGATGGCTGCTTTCAACCACGCACTGCCAGCTCTGCAAATTCGCTTTCTTGGAAGGGCCTCTGTCCAACAGTGGACGTCTTACCACAGTTATTATTATTACTGACTTAAAAAAACTAGATCTTAGGCTAATAATTAATTTAATTTTTTTACAGTAGCAGTTTTCAATACATATGAATTTGGAGATAATTTAAAATTTGTTCTAAAAAAGAACAAACAGCAAACTCACGATCCATTCACGTCATCAAAAAAGTTGAACTCCCTTTCACATCTAATGGGCTATTGTTAACTTACTATTATATTCCCAGGCATTGTTTGCCCAAACAATATTTTAATGGCAGTTCTATCCACAACCCTTATTTAATTTCCTGCCTCAAAAATGGAGCCCTTTTCAATGCCCTTTTGTGGCTTAGACGGATACAATTTCAATTTTAATGTCAAAGGTGATGCTGCTTTCGACAACCAACTACCGCCTGGCCCGCCATTATAACATTCATTTAATTAAATTACATGCTTAATACGAAAACTGAAATAGCGTATTAGTTCTAATATTAACATTAGGCGTATATATATAGATAGATACTTTAAGTAGTTTATAGTATACAAAATTCCTTTAAATATTGGACGTGACTCTCAAATATTAAAAGAAACAAGCCTTTACCTGTGAACCATTCGTGATTTTTTCGCTCTCTTAGTCAATTTAACATTTATAATATAAGTAAGTTGAAATCGAAAATTTTGATTAGGTTAGCTTTTCTAATAACGTATATAAGAATCAAAATTATCGTTTATCGCAAATCCATGAAAATGGTAGGTGGTTTTGTGGTGAAACAGTTGATATCTTGTTCATTATTTTCATTTAAATGTCTTCAAAATTTCAAGAAAATTGGTTAAAGAAATAAAGAGTGAAGAGGTTACAAACAAACAAATTTTGGATCAAGATTGAAAAAAACTAAGACGTTAATATTCTGGACTTTATGTCTGCGGAAATAACTGATGACATACATTTTTAATTTTAAGTATACTATGTCCAAAAAAAAATTTAAGTTAGTTTTATAATTTTATAAACATAAAAGGTGTAAGTCACTTCAACGAAGAAAAAACGAGTACAGGCTTAACAGAGAACATTATTGCAAAACCAAGCACATGTCATTTGAATGTCCAATAAAACATAACACTCGGCACATGAATCCCTCATAACATTTCGGAACGGAGTACTGATGAAGCAAAGGCTGAAAAACAGGAAAGTGTTGACGTGGGTCCCAATTAGGCATCATTGAGATTCGGACCCTTCGTCACAACCTATATAATGGACTTTGTCGCATTTATGTTATTGGAATTGAAATTTATTAGTAAGGACAGTCGGGTGTAAGCCAGCGTAACAGTAATTTTGCATTAATAAAAAAAAATAGGTATACGTTTAGACATTACCATTCCAACACGTAAGGTATAACATAATTAATAACTGTAATTAATTTTATTAAAACGTTATCATCATCATCATTATACCAGCATTCTCGGAGAGGCCTAAGTCCACTGCTAGACTCCAAGACCTCCAAGAAAGGAGGTTTTTTGCCCATAATTGCCGCGCTGGGCAAGCGTGTTAGCAATCGCTGATTGCAGCTTTCGCTGTAAAGTGCTGCTGTTCATCCCAACCCTGTGCATTTGAGCTGCACTATTTCAGATGGATATACCACCATCTGTCAGTTTTAGTACCTTATTCACCTTTCACAACACCTAGTGCAGTGGGAGGTACTATTCTACTTTGCCGGTACCTCACGGTAAGTTTTTTTAAAACTTTATAGATATACTCAAAAGTATTTTCAAAACAATTAAAGAAGTATAACTTTCAAGTTACCAGACGAGGCGTCCTAAATCAATAGATCTTAGACACCGATTAAAATAAATAAAAGCACCTTGTTAAAGCACGTCAAGGCAAGACTAACGCCGCACATAATCAATTTAAGTGATTTACTCGTCGCTAAGTGGGCTATTACAGGTGATAATTACTCCCGCACGATACTTTCTATCGCTCAGGTTCAAGATCTCATTAAGATCCAGGGCCTCGTCTAATTTATGTTCGAGACGTGATTCAGGTATTTTTTATTGGTGTTGATCTTTGTTAAAGTTGTACAGCGACTTAACGCGCGAGCTGTTGTTTTTGTGGGGAGCGTAGCGAGTTACGACGATTTAAGCTGATTTATATATATTATAATGATTTCCTATTTAGCTTGGACGCCACATCACTCGAGAACAGCTGGACCAATTCTTTAATTATCTTTTGTTGGTTACAAACAGAAAAAGGAAATAAGAAAAACATGAAAAAATTCAAAAATCTTATTATCTTTTATATTGTAACTTTAGTGCATTATGACAATATAATCTCTTATATTGAAACTGATGTATGAAAAATCTGTCAGTTAAATGACAGAATGTAAATTGTAAATATTGTTTAGAATAGATAAATCTGTCAAAATATTACCATATATTTTATTAATTGTACCAATTTTAAATTATTATTCAAAGTTAAGTCAGGACATGTTATGTTATGGGACATGACAATTTATCTGTTGGGTCAGTAAGTTTCACGTGTTATGGTCTATAAAACCGTTTCAATAATCAAAAAAGGATAAGAAGTATTGACAGTTGATACTAACAATGTATACAAATAAATAAACATTTGTGTTTTAGGAATTATTCATAGAACAAGCTCAATATTTAACCCTTAACTATGAAGGTCTTTTCGTAATTTTCTTATATTTACAGCAAACATATTTAGTACGTAAATAAAAAATAGATAAGATAAAAGAAAATAAATACATATACAATAACAGACTTAAATGCAACATATATACATATATGACACTATACATAGAGTATAGTGTTATTTTGATATATTTATGAGTACATACCTCACACTCATGAACATTTGGAGCAATCGAGATATCTTTAAAGTTCACCGCCAAATTAACGGTGCGATGGGAAGACCACTCGGTTCTTCACACACGAGTCTCGAGTAAGGCCTCAGGCAAACTGGGCGAAACCATCACAATCAAACAAACAAAGCTAGCAACACATTCTGTTCACAAAAACTAGCGTCTAGATAATATTTAATTACCGCAAATTTACTTTGCTAATTAGTGAATTATCAATATTTTTTCAGCTTCACTCACTGAACACTCAAAGATGCTGATGCTCTAGAACCATTACAATAGCTAGAACAACATCATTCTCAAAGTTATTTGCTAAATAATACTAAATATTAATTATCAGAGTTTAAATATAAGAACAATAAATTATGGTGACGGGACTTGATACATCACTTCAATATTTATTTATCGCCTTGTACTTAGTGTATATTTCTATACTTTTCATCATCATTATATGGACATAGGTCTTTCCATAAAACTGTGTAATTTTGGCCAGCAACGAAAATGTTACTGCCCATTCCCGACCATTACATTCGGGCACTACTGTTTCGGTTCTGGTATCTTAGTAGGTTCCGACGATACCTTGTAAACAATTCTTTCTTGGTACTTTACAATTTGTGAACTGAAGATAATAGGAGTGATGTCACTGCTTCTTTAATTTTTCACGACGTCTGTGTTGGTATGTGATGTATAACAGAGATCGTTCTTAGACTATTTCTCGTAATACGCCATAAGAGCCAGAATAAAATATATAAAAAGTGATGTCCCAAATAACCTTCAAACTTTGGCTCAGCAGGTGTGACCACTGCCCAAGAATCCCAATTCGCTTATCTCCCATCGTTCCTGTTAATACAATTTACAGCCGACGAGATAAACCTCATTTCTGGTACCTCACGATATTCTTCGGGCAATTTTATTTTGATATCTTGAGATATAAACAAACTACTTCGAATTAAGAGAATTGGGAGGTTATCTAATTTGAGATAACTCACTTTGGAGTTGTAATGTATCTGATCGCTTAATCGGGAACGAGATAAATACAACATTTTGAACTTTCGGCTGCCATGTTGCTTCTGTAGTGTTTTTACTATAAGTTGTTTTGCCGCGTTGATTTTCCAATAGGCTTCTTCTTTATAATCTCTTGGTCCAATTTTATCAATCGTCCTATACGCCGCAGGAAGTCTACTGCAGGATATAGATTTCCTAATATATTTCCAATAATACTTGAACACGACCCTGCGGTTCTTCTCAAATCGTCTATCTGTATTGAGAATAAACGGCTCACGCTGCGTTGACTGTCGCGTAGTCTTCATTCCAGGATATTACCGCCTATGTAACTTGCTAATTATCTGGGCAATGTACGTAATTTAAATTTTATTACCACTGCCAATTCTACGTAGCCTTTGCGCCAAACCTATGACGGTACGTTATTACAATTCACAAACACGGTAACACAGTTTGCCCGCCGCCCGTCACCTGTCACTGCGCCGTGACATATCCTAAGTATGAGGTCGATATAAAACACTTGGTCATGTTCAAGATCGAATTCTCACGTTGGTGGTTGGTGCAAAGAGTACGATCCGAGCGAGATTCTTTTCACGTATCCAAGTTAATTTATATCCATGTTGAGATAATATATATGCACTTTTATTCTTTCTAAGAATATTTTTAATAACTAAATACAAAAATGGATAGACTATAATAGGATATTTTAGTATGTTTAAATATTCCGCTACTTATGCGGACATGGAAAAACCATTAAGAATTAAAGTTCGTAGTAGGGCATGAGCTCAGTATCTGGGGATTATTTTGAATGTGAAAGAACTGTTGCCTTACAGTCGCGCCTCCTATGACAGTATGAAATCTGCTTCATGTACTTTTCCCGTGATCTTATTGCTATTTTCACTATATCAGAAAAGCGTAATGAAATTTTAGGATATTCAACTTTTGACGGGCCCGATGGCACAGATGGTAGAGATTCCATCGTATGCGCCAAGGGTGGTGGATTCGATTCTCACCCAGGGCAAATATTCATATGATGATATATGTGTTTGTTCTGTGCCTGGGTGTGAAATATATGTATTTAAATAGTATATTTGTGATCTCTTTTATCTGACGTCCGTAACACAAGGGCTTTAAGCGATTTAACAGGTCAGCCAGGTCAATGAATGAGATGTTATGGGAGTTTTATTTATATTTACAAGAGATCTAGAACACAAAATTAACTTAAAACGATATTTCCTTCTTCCAAGGCCTAGATACATATACAAAGAATTACTGCAACCTATAAAAATATTATATTGATTCTCTATATATTTACTTACATTATTTCTAATAGCCGTGTGGTACCGTTAGAGTAGAATAGTACCTCCCCCTGTACTAGGTGTCGTAAGAGGCGACTAGAGTACCAGAACCGAAAGATGGCGGTATATCCTTTCAAAGCGCGGCAATTTAGGGCAACATTCCTCCTTTTTTAAAGAGACTCCAGCAGTAGACTTCCAAGACTAATACTAATAATGATTATGCTACAAATGATCTACATAAAAAAATAGCCTATTTTTCCTTTAAACGCTGTCCGCCTGCCAATTGTAGCGATCAGGAAGGTGTCAATTATATCAAAGCTCAACACTCTGTGATTATTATCCAATAGTATTAAATATCGTGGTAATATCTGTTCAATAGGATCACATTCCCATGACACCGTTACCTTTTTAATTATCATTATTTTTATTTCATATTGGACGGCGCAGTCGAAGATTCTGTTTGCCGTTCACACGGTCCATTATCTGTCGCGCACCGTGATTCTAATTTATCGATGATTAGAGGCCTTCGCCGGCTGTTTTGTTAATAACATGCGACTCTCTAAAACCAGTTTTAATAACTACTGTTTCGTCTAATATTTATTAGGTGATATGGTTTTGTGTTTAAAATAGTAATTTTCATTATACCAACCATTGAAAGCCCATTGCCGGACATAGGCCTCTCCAAGAAATGAGGCTTTTTTAGGACACGCAAGACGAGGGTGTTTTGTTATCACAGAGCGTAGCTTTCGCGACGGGGATGCTGCTACCAATTCTCATTGTACTGTGCATTTAAGCTGCACTGTTTCGGATGGATATACCGCCATCTGTCCGTTCTGGTACCTTAGTCGACTCTTACGACACATGGTGTCATTTTATTCCGCCGGTATCTCACGGCAGTAAAGTTATAGTAAAATAAAAATTATTTTTTTCCTTGAATTGATATTCTGAGTGCATTAATATTATGTAGTTATATGTTACTCGCGATATGTTTAAACAGAAAAAATATATGCTTTTATAAAAAAGGAGTAGCATTTCTCATCGTAAGGCTGTTTGATGAAATCATGTTGCTAAACAATGGTTAAGTATGTTGAAAATTGCACAATAAATTTAATCTTAAACTGTATTCAATTATAAGACAAACGAAGCACTCATAAATTTAACTGCAGGTTGGGCGTTCTCAACGCTTCACCTATTAATAACCATTTAACATGCAAATACTCCCAAATTGGAAGTGCCGTCGAAGCCTTACGCCGACATTGGTGCTCTGGGGACACTAAATATAGACCGGGAATTAATTTCGGTCTAGACATGACAATCTTTAGTACACTTTAGCAGAGCTGTATTTGATTAAAATGGGAGCTCGTCGATTCATTTGCAAAGCGAATTCAGATTACTAAATTGATATTGGGGAATGTTTCTGAAAACTATCAACGATAAACCACATGAAATCCTTGGAGGATATCAGTAAATCAACTATGAAAATACCTTCCACCATTTCTGCCTAAAATATACCTATAATTCAATCTTTATTTTCAATACAGGCTATGAGGTTGTTAAGAAATTGTATAGTTTCATCCGAATTGTGATTTTTATAATAGACTAGCAGTGCCCACGACTTCTTTGGTGTAGAATAGTAACTTTAGGGGGGTACAGTACCCTTCGTCTATAAATAGACTATCCAACACTGAAAGAATTTTTCAAATCTGACCCGCGTTGAAACATACAGACAAACTCTTCAGCTTTATGATATTAGTATAGATATCAATAACAAACATATCCTTTTCATTGTCCTCTAGATTTTTAGGTGCAGGTGATCATTTTATCCGTAGTAATAAACTCCTGGTTGTAAAACAGGAGATCTAAATATCAAATGTAGTCGTTAGATAAGACTTCGGTGCCGGAACCGGCAGGTGTCGAAATATTCATCCGAACAACGAAACTCAAATGTAACAAGTCGGGCTCAGGCAGCAGAATCTAAATTACGAAACTTTTTATTATATTTGAGGAAAAATAATATTTTATTTAAAAACTTAAAGATCCTGTGAACCCCTTATAAAATTTTGTTTAACTTTTTGGACAAATGTAAATGTACTTTTGGGTACGAATTTAGAATATAGTCATTTTATAGGTCAACCTAGCATATGAGTGACTATGAAAATTGAACAACGTGGAGTTTGTGAGCAGAAATTGCTATCGATTAATATAATTTGGAATTCCTTAGGGAGTCTTGTTGATCGATGCGTTCAAACTGAAGTTAAATATTTAAATTCCTATAGTTTGATAATTTGATCTTTTTAAATTGAGAAATAATAATAATGACAATACTGACTTCAGGAGAAGAAATTTCCATAGAGTTGTTTTCAATAGAGCAACCTTACCTTTTGAATGGGGACATCATCGCTTGATACGCAAGGGTTGTATATCCGGTTTCCGCAACAACACGAAGATTATGTGTGCGTGTTAATGGAAACCATAAACATATGAGGGTACACTCATTTGTTTATTGTTTTCACAAAGAGGTAATATCTACTTTAAGACCAATATGTGAGTATCACATTAATTTGGTGAAAAAGGTTTATCCATTTTTGTTTTGTTTAAACTGTCAATCCGTTTATATAAGTGTACATATAAAATCAGATACACCTTATAATAGCTATAAAGAGAATATTAATAACCAATAAACTACTTAAAAGATGCAACCGATAAACGGAAGTAAGTTTTTTTATTTCCAACTGGTCGTTATTCATAGATAAAAAACGACTCTTAACGACGTCTGTTATTGCCCTTATGTTATTTGATATTTCCGATATACTATGAGAACAAATTTGAGATTTAAATTATATGTCGCCGGAATATTCCAGTGCTCAAAATAAATTGATTGATAAAAAAACCAAAAAAAAAAAGTTCGCGCGGTTTTCAATTTGTTTCGATTACGTGCTAAAGTTGCAATTACTGTTTTTCAACTAGAATTATGGTTATTGAGGCTTGTTTAGTAATCTTCGTCAATAATGGAAAAAGAAGGATCAATGGCCAATTAATACATACTTTTATATGCAACCTTTAGAAATCTGCGATGCAACGTCGATCAAAGTGATATCAAGGGTGGCAGTGAAATCTTACCTCTTGCTATGCGCAACATCATTATCACCATCACAGCAGCCTTGGAAGTTCACTGCTGGACAAAAACCTCTTTTTCCTTCTCCTCCGAAGCCAAAAAGGGGAATTTTGCTCGTAATTTCCGCGCTGGGTAAGCGTGTTGGCAATCACAAAGTGTAGTTTTTGCGACGGGAATGCTGTTGCTCATCCCCTCCCTGTGCTTTTGAGCTACACAGTCTCGGATGGATACACCGCCATCTGTCGGTTCTGGTAACTTAGTCGCCTTTTACGACACCTGGTACAGGGGGAGGTACTATTCTAGTTTGCCTGTCTCACTCACACACATCTCACTATCCTGAATATTATACCAATTCCAAAGCCCGTCGAGATAAATACAAGATGACATAGCCCAGCAGATTAATAAGTATAAGTGGCAAGGTGTAGGCCTCAAAGCCCGTACAATTGATGAACAATTGAACCTTTATATTCCACACTGACCGAGGAGTTCCACCTGCAAGGTGGACAGATGATCTGTCCAAACAGATGAACCAGTCCTATTTATTGGAAATCTCTTGCCAAAGCCCTGATTTGATTGTACAAGTTGACATTATAAAATCTAATTTGTACCCTTTAAAATATATATAAAAGCCCTATTTGGCATGTATGTATTATTATTCCAATTTCATTAATCCGCAGCAAAAGATCAAAGTGATAGGTTAAAATAAAATCATCGAAATGTTAATTTTAATGGAAACCAAAATAAACTGTATCCCAGAAATACACCGCGATAAAGGCCACGTTGCCGGCGCTGGGCCGCGGCTCTCTCTGCCATGAATTACAATTTGAATACGAAACGTTTAATCTCCGGTGATATATTGACTTGGATTATCTTGTTGTGAACCAGATTTGTGTCCATAGATAGGCTGCTGGTTTTTTTCCTAGGTTGGAAGCCCTAAATAACAAACTGTAATGATTGTCCGACTTTTTGTCTTGGAATCAAGACGCTGACTTAGAATACTATTAACCCGTACATAAATATTTGCCGATCTCGATGGCGCAGATGGTAGCGATTCTATCTTGTGCGCCAATTGAGTTCGATTCCCACCCAGGACAAATACATATATAATGATATTTGTGTTTGTTCGATGTCTGGGTGTTAAATGTATATATTTAAGTAGTTTATTTGTGATTCCTTTATTGTCTGGCGTACCACAGAGTCAGGTCAATGCACATACATTTTGAGGGAATTATTAAAAAAAATCATGTATCTTTTAATAAGTTCTTAAATTTTTTTATAGATATTAAAATAGTGGAAATAATAAGGTATATATCATATTACGTCATTTTAATGTATTACGTTTAATATTCTCTAAAACTGGAATGACTTTATATTCTTACTTAGATATTTATTCTTTGACTAGCTGTGCCCGCGACTTCGTCCGCGTGGAATAGTTTTTTTTCGGTACCATACCTATTTACTTCAAATTATATAAACTTTGAATGTCACGTTTATTTATATCGAATCAATGGCCTGAAAAATAAGTTTTAAGTTTCTAGCTCTAAAAATAGCGATCCATGCAAACAACTTTTCATCCCCCCTTACAACCCTTATTTCGAGTTCAAAAATAGCCTATGTCCTTTCTTAAGGTCTAAAGATTGTCTATGCCAGATTTCATCAAAATCGATTGAGAGGTTTAACCGGGAAAGCGTAACAGACAGACAGACAGACAGACAGACAGACAGAGTTACTTTTGCATTTATAATATTAGTAGGGATTTTTAATGCAGTTTTAACAATCTAACATATATTTTTCTTTTTGTGTAAATTTCTTTAATTTATAAGAATAACTAATGTGTGTCCCAATATTGACGATATAAGACGCCGCAATTCTAGCGCTCCACTATCGATATAAAAGCCGAAAGGTTCACCTCTGACCTTGCTATCAAAATGGAGCCGGACCATTGACCTTTACAAGGCAAACTTAACCGTGCGCCCCCTTTAGTAATCTCGCATAGGTATTATTACATCGCACAAGCAGTATCTAGGGTCACGTTGAAAAATAATTTTAATATTATCATTTGTTTACGATATCAGTACTGTATTGTCATTCAAATTTCAGCCTTCGTATACTGTTATGAAGTCAGCCCAAGTTTTTGTGAGAATAATCAAATATATGTCGCAAACTTATCTATTCGGCTACGAATGTATTGCCAAACGAAATAATACCGTATGTCTTGTTTAATAGAGTTCACGTATAGCCTTATATCAAGTTCAAGTTGTTGGCATGCTCGACCTAATCAAAGCGCGGTGGGCGCCTTTGATGTGGATGATGCGGTCGCTTATTACCGTCTTCCGGTATCTGGTTCCTCTATCGGCGCCGGACTTACCTTTGAAGCGATACGCTCGCTCGTTTACATTTGAACTACCTAGGGTTTTCCCGGTGATGTCTATGTCGTCCATATATAGCTGAAGGTCACAAAGAGTCCACCCACCACACTTTTGCCTAGAAACACATGCAGGCTTTGAAACTTCCATATTACATTACATAATATGATAACACAAGTTGGTAGACTATTGCCAGCGCTTGAATTAAGTCTGGCAATGACTGATTAGCTGCTTGTCATGATAATTTGTTATCGATAAATTAAAATAATTTGTGTATATATATTAATTAACCGTGAGGTACCGGCAGAGTCGAACAGTACCTCCCCTGTACCTGTATGTCATAAGAGACGTTTTAGGTATATCCATCCACAACAGTGTAGTTCAAATGCACAGAGCGGGGAAGGGCAGTCGCGAAAGTGGCGCTCAACGATTTTCAATAAATATGGGCAAAATTCTTGCTTTCTTGGGGAGGCTTATATCCTTCTAACGATTTCCTGATATATGAAATTCAATTAATTGCCGAGTGGTACCGGTACCGACTGATGAAGGTATACCACTTGAAGCAGTGTAGTTCAAATGCTACAGGGCGAGGATGGCCAGAACCATAATTTTTTTCTCTCAACATCTCACACATTGACCTGACTCCGTGATAAGTCGCTTAAAGCAATTGTGTTACGGACATCAGACAACAGAGGAAACACTAAAAAATATACTTTTAACACTCAGACACAGAACAAGTACAAATATCATCATAAAAATATGTATCCTGGAAGGGGATCGAGCCCACAACATTTGGCAACACAGGATCACTATCATCTGCGCTACCGGCCCGTCAAATTATGAATACTATTCCTGAAGTTTATTAACAGTTATATTTGTCTTTTGAAGCGTATTACTGTTGAATTTAATTATCCACTTTATTAACTTTTAAATGAAGCTCTTTTCAATTCGCCCATCGCAGTTCACACGAGACAATCGAGACAATCTTACGTCGCAAAAACTCTTTTATATTATTCTTCTGTCCGAATTTCGAGAACCTCGATACTTCGATGGTTACCTGCGCGCGCGCAGCGATCGATCATGGATACCTGCGACCTACGTTATGTAACCGTTGTTGGTTGTTGATTTGTCCGGCGACAATTTTAATAAAGGCTTAGTTATTCATGTTTGATATTGAAGCTTCAACATTGGTATTTTTGAGAAAGTTGATATCGATATATATATATAATTATTGCATGAACAGTTATGTAATTTTATTGCTATCAGAGTTCTAATCATTTTCAATTATTACAAAATGGTTATTATTGGTATAGTTAATAAATAAATTCACACGACATCTCATACATTGACCTGACTCCGAGATAAGTAGCTTTAAGCACTTCTGTTACGATTATTTAACAGACAACAGAGAAATCAAAAATATATATTTAAATACATATAACACCCAAACAGAAAGTATACAAATATTCATCAAATAGACTATATTGAAAATTGGAAGACGAATTGTTTAGACGCAGGATGTCCTCTAGAATAAACACTCGCCTACAAAATGGACCAACGATCTGATGTAATCTCCGGAACTAGATACATGTCTGTGGCATTAGAACTGGTCTGAAAATTACAAAGAAAAGCCTAACAATGAGCTAAACATACATCGACGGTCATAAATTCAATTGTTATAAGGGACAAAATGTAGGTTTACAAGAAGAACAAAAAGAAAATGAAAACAATTAATTAGCTATTACTTTATTACTGAAAAATATATTTTTAATTATGTTTAAGATGTTTTTAACAAACATAATTAAAAAATAATCTTCTAATACTTGAAACTATTAACAAAAGTCGTAAATAAATAAATACAAAAAGTTGCCCGTATACGCCAATTGCATCTGACGGTCGATATGGATATAACATTGGAAGAAACATAATTAAATGCCGCAAATATTTTTTTATCACATAAGCATTGTACCGATCCTAGGCTTTCCAAAAAATCAAATATGATAAAAATATATGTAATATTGTTTTATATGCTTTTATGCTATGTACACACATAGGCAATGTAAAATAAAATATTGGTTGCTTTTTTATTTAAAGAGAATCTAGTAGATATGCAAATTATTGTCGATTGTTATGGCATCATTCAGACGCACGTTTATATCAATATATCAATTCGCAGTTACGTCGCGATAACTGAAGTACACGCATGCGTTGTCATGTCATACATTTTATGTGCGTGCGCAGGCACGATCGATCAATCGTTTCACGGCTCTATTCGAAGCATAATATGCATATATAGGTTTTACTGTTGTTTTGAAACTTCGATAAACGTTTTACCCTATAGGAGTCGTGGGTATTAATACAGGCCTAGTAAAATTTAAAATATACAAGCTTTCCGCCCGCAACATTGTCTGCGAGGACTTTTACCTAGTTTAACCCCGAAAAACACTTATTTTTCCGAAAAAAAAAAGTCTTTTACGACAGATAACTTTACTAAAGGGAAACCTCTTACAAAGGTGAAAAACTATTTCTACTATCAAATAGCAGTGTTTGCATTGCTGTGTTCTGGTTTGTAGGGGTAAGAGAGGTAGTAAAATTACTGGGTAATGTGACACAGTATCTTCAGTGCACAAGGTTGGCGATACGCTAGTGATATGGTCATATTTATCATCAAGCGGACCGCATGCTTGTTTGCTGACTTTATAAGATAATATAAAATTAAACTGTGCAAAAAGTCATGCTTATTGTGTAGACAAACACGAACAGCCAGATATATCCTACGGGAACACGATTCCGGGATACAAAATAGCTTACGTGTTACTATAGGCTATTTTTTTAAATTATTTAACTTTATTGCACAAAATGTTACAAAATGTACAAATGGCGGACTTAATGCCAGATGGCATTATCTCCCAGTCAACCATTACAGAAAACAGAAAAAACATATATATATATATAGTGGTGCAGGCAATGTATATATATACAAAATAAATAAACGTGGCATACATATTTGTATAAATATAACGCAATAAATGCAGACTATCAATTATCTTCGAGAATTCATCTAGATCTATTAAGTCAAATCCACATGTCCATACTCACAAACTCTCGCATATTTAGTATTAGGAAGGTTAGAGAAAATATTTCAAAGTTAAAGTTGGAAAATTATGATAATTCCAGACCCTTAGTTATGGCTTATTCGTAAATAAGTAAACTGATAAACTTTTGCGTATTCATTTGTAATAAGTTATCAAGAATAAATACCACACTCTCATGACATGTTGTGTATATTTATATGTAATCAATACTTTTTTGTTTTCCTATCTATATATTGATTAAGTCATCACGCGTATACGAATGCACTGCTGAACCGACTTTGCAATTTTTTTTTAATTCAATTGTCAGGAAAAGGTTCTTGTAAAAAGATATAAGAAAGTTGCGAGGAAAAATATAAAATTTAAGAAAAAATTACGACTATCTACGAACTATTTTAAGGTAACGTTATAACGTTTGACATTTTTGTCTGTCTTCTGTCAATTGTCTCGTTTAATAGAATGCGCGCCGGAGTTAGATAGAAAACGACTGTTAATTTATAAATGAGTTTTTTCTGCCCGCCAGAAACATAACTCCAGGTTTCAACTTGTATTCAAAGCATTGTTTTTTGATGTTGCTTTTATCTGACCTCGGTAAACCTTGTGCCTGGAGTCGTCCGTGTCAGCAGACCACCTGTCTGACTCAGCACGCATCATTCAATGCAAATGTGTGTCGGCAGTATCCGGCCTCCAACACGATCCGTTAATCATTGTCCTGCACTTCCGACACGGCGCCGTGACTTATGAACTTTGGAGGAAGCTTTAATTACGCTTTGGTACATTCGTAGTGGCTTTATGTACCGAAGAGATTAGAATAGGAAATTGTTAGTCTGGGTATTTGAAACTATCAGGTAAAATATTTTTCAACAAATCTGATCCTACAACATCTCATACATTGACCTGATTCCGTGATAAGTCGCATAAAGCACTTGTGTTACAGACAACTACAGAGGAACTACAAATATTCTACTTAAATACATATATATTTACCATCCAGACATAGAACGAATCATGTGAATATTTGTCCTGGGTGGGGATCAAACTCATGACCTTTGGCGCACAAGACAGGTTAACTAATATCTGCAGTTAATCCTGACAATTACAAATATAACCAAAGAAGAGTTATTCAATTTGGCGTTCGAGAGTTATACACACATTTGTTCATTAAATGTTATTCATACAGATTCCTATATGTAGTCCCAGGCCGCACGAGTAGGACTCGCTTCACTCGGACACACATCCATACCGACACATATCGGTAAATTAATATATATCCCAAATGACCAAGTTATATGAAACCTGTCCAACTTCAATTACTTAAAGTTGTAGATTTCCATTATTGTTTTTTACCCGTCTGGGTAATAATACCCATAAGTCGTAATAACCATACCTACTTATCAGTAATGTATAAAAGATCAAAATAAAATAACACCTCAGATAAATGGACCATCAACCACCCTAAACCCATCAAATTACGTCAAACCCAATAAATTCAAAACGTCTGAACCATTCGAAGAAAATAGTTTATGCAATTATTTATTAAACACAACAATAAATAACAGTTCAGATATCGGATCCCGATAAAATTTTTGACCAAAGCCAATTGCGTAACCTGATTGCATTTAAAGTCAACAAAGAGTTTTATAACCAATACCTATCTAAAATAAATATAAAATTATGAAACAGGGCATTATCGAGTGATGTAATTTGATACGCTAAAACACCGGCGTATCCGAAGATTGTTATCTGTTTCTAACAATAAGTGTACTGTTCTATGCAGGCATATTGGCGGTACAAACGTGCTGCGACAATTGAGCCCTTATTGCGATGGTCATAAGGTTGGTGGTGCTAGTTTGTTTTGAATGTAACGGTCACACTCCCGCGCATTGATCGCGCGATAGAGCGACCGTGAATGCGCGTGGACTTAAAGTTTTATGCTGTAATCGAGAGAAAGTATTGCAATATTTCAGGCTTTACTTCTAGCTGCCTATTGTAATTCGTAAATAACAAACTAAAATCTTACGCAACGATGTAATCTACAAAAATAAAATTATTTGTCTCTCAACTTGTATAATACAAGGTCAGTGCAGTTTTTTGGAAAGTATTTTTTGATCAGGAATTCTACTTTGTTTTCCGCCTTGACCGCAGATACCAAACGGCGGCCACCGGTACCAATTGAACTAGCGAATCTAAGTCAAACATTTAAATTTTAGTATTAAAAAATTAAGTATTTCTAATTCCGGCAGTAAGAATCTGATTTAAACCCATTACAAAAGTAGTGAAAGATAAAAATGCTATGATTGAAACTCTATCGTTGCCTGTGTAAGACATCAAAGATGCGCTTGCGCAACAAATCGTGCGGCCCGAACGCTACTACCGTTTTTTTTATTATTTGCTTCAAACAGTATTTAACATACTAGTGCCGTGAAATAGAGCTAAATTAGCAAAATAACTAGAAATGGATATAATGCTTACCAGTGCCTATCTTACGGCTGATATGAAAATACCATATAATTTCCTACTATTTTATAATTATACAAACCCTTCCTCCTCGACCATTTGGCCAGGGACAGTTTAAACCCCGTGAGTAGCAGTTGGCGATGCAGTTCAAAGATCAATGGCAGGACGTGAAAATATGGACCTTATTTACTAATGGTACATACGCGGCATTGAACTATCCCCGATAATATATAACTTGCAAATATTGGCAGCAATAAACAAGACAAGTCATACTAGCAGACGACTCGTAACAGATCTGTTAGGTAATAAATAAATACTCGTTTGTATATAGTTGATAGACTGGTGTTATGCGCGTCCCCCCTGCCATCCGATACCTCTTCTTTGTTGGCCTCCGTTCAGGACAACTGTATTGGGTGCCAATTCGTCTCTGGCCAGGATCAGCCAACTGTTTAATAACATTTTGGGTCGATGTTGGCTCCATGTCATTTAATTTGTATTTTGCTACACTGTGCGCTTAAAAATTAAATAAGTATTATTTACTTAATTTTAAAACGTACCTTTTTCACTTTCATTTTTATGTTAGACTGCCATTTTAATCTATAAATGATTGTACATTGAGACTTTATACTTAGTTCTACACAATTATGTTTTAATAAATGTAGATGATCCGTTTAAATTAAATAAGTAAAAATATATAGACATGAAATGTCATCTTCGCGAATAAATTCACGGGCGAGAGCTAGTATATCACTGGGATGAGTTATGTTTACTGTGCTGGCAACATCGCATTCCAATGATACATTTTGACACAAGACGCTTGATTTAACTTGGATAGACATTAATAGACGAATTGAAACTTAATATTGAAATGTGAATATGTGTGAAATGCGAAGCTCAATGGCGTCGCGCTCTCAAACGGCTAATACCTTATTAATGTGTCGGTTCTGGTACCTTAGTCGCCTCTTACGACACCTGGTAAATGGGGAGGTACTTTGCCGGCTTGCAAATATACGTTGGGTTCCGTTAAAGGTTCCGTACAGTATGCCTAGTCGAATTTCATTACTACTATAAATGCAAAAATTTAGATCAACGAGTGATTGTTATTCAAGTATGCCAAGATGTATAAATGAATCTAAAATAAAATTAGCATATACGAGTGTATATTCTGAAATAACGCAGGATTTAGATGTCAAATGCATAAAGATCGCTTCGTGCTAACGCATAATTTCAGATTGAATTAATTTATGAAAAGGTCCATTTTTGTTAAATCTAAAAGATTAAAAAGCTGAAGAGTTTGTTTGTTTGAACGCGCTTATCTCAGCAACCGCTTGTTTGATTTTAGAAAATTTTTCATTATTGGATAGTCCAGTTACCGATTGGGACTATTATATCCTAGAAGTCACTATTCCACGGAGGAAGTCGGGGTTCTGCTAGATTTTAATCACCATAATTTATGTCGGACTACGGGCTGATGTTGACATTTAAAATGTGAGTATTAGCGCAAATGTTAGGTGTTGAGACATTTGTCGTGGAGCAGAGCACAGCCAGAGTTCCGCCGGTAAATCATTTCGGCGAGCTATAAATTGTCGTGGCCAAAAGAGTCCGGGAGGGATCGTGACCCTCCGCCCACGGATCATTGTTTAATATGGACCTACACGCTAACAGAACAACGTTTATTTACGCCTATTTATAGCTTGATACCAGTCGGCTGCGACTTCGATGGAGACTTGATTGAATTGCGAAATACATGACTATTAAGTACTAATGTATAGGTACCTATTTATGCTTGTTGCATATATGTATTTGGAATAGTTTGAGGCTGTTGCACATTACCCAGAATTAACAAAACATATTGGTTAAACTTTCTTACCAGCATTACTAAGCCAAAAAATTACTGATACAAACGGCATGTGAGTGAGTTTATTTATGAGTGTGTGCGGTAGGTCTGGGAATCGGTCGTACTCTATTTTTATACTCATACGTGATAAGGGTGGTCCACACCAAAATCTTCTATGAATTCGTATGATGTGACATCAAATCATGTGTATTTATCACAAATATATTACCCTTCTATCACAAACTCCTATTTTGTAATGGCATGATATTAGTAATTTAATAATTTCAAATTATTTATACGGCATAAAAACGTTTGCCGGCTCAACTGGTACGCAATATATTGTTTCACTCATAAATCAGTCAATTATTTGGTAATCTGGAGAAAACCTGATTATTATTTGTCATGCATGTTTTATCGTATGGTTGCACTCAACTCTACAAATTACAAATACACTCTGATAAATATTTTTCATCACAAACTAATTAAGACATATTAGATATGGCTACTTTCAGCATGCGACAGAATGCTCGCAACACAAAAAAGGTGTACGCTGAGTGCTTTTTGTACCATGTGCTTGTTTGTCTCCTGCATTCAATTTGTTAGCAAACACTAAAGTACCTTATATAAAATTCGCTCCATACATTTAACGAGCACTACACATTAATAAACCACTTTATTTCCTAACGTTTCTTCTGCTCAGTTATTTCAACGTCTGCCAGCAAATTCTGGAGCGAATATTTCATAAAGTATAAAAGCTTTTACTTGCCTGATCATGCAACGATGTATCAGTGTGATTGTTTTAGAATGCAGATAGTTACAAGAACCTATCCGACGAGGGTGAGAAGGTTCGTGACCCCCGCCCACAGCCTTTGTTCGAGCTAACCGACACAGCTCGATTGAGGTAATTCGCCAAGTAAAAGGTTGCGATTTGTCAACTCGGTGCTATAAGTTCTATTCAATATTGGCAACGCGTTTGGATATATGTCTACCGATTATTCTCAATTTGGTAAACAGCATACGTAAGTACCAGCATAGAAGTCGTTATGACTAAGTTGTTCTAAGTTTTAGGACTTAATCACACTGGCCTTTTTAAACAATCCTAATTGCAAAGAACAATAATATATATATATATAAATGAATCTTATTTTTCTTGGTCACGCCATCACGCGTGAATGGCTGGACCGATTTCACTATGATGAAATCTTATAGACTAAAAATTCAAAAAATTGGCCATCCCGATATTAATAGATTAATTATACTAATTGGATTAAATGTTCATCGTTAAGACAAGACCACGTCTGTCGGGTCAGCTAGTACAAAGACAATTATCCGGTCACCGGCAATGAATCCATGTAGACCTGTTTCTTACTAAATCTGTGAAATATTATCCCGGGCTAGATTTAAGCTAGACGAGCCACTGTAGTCTTCTCATTTAATTGGTACATTAAAATCTTGATTACATCAACATTCTTAGGGTACCTAATGTCTTAGAAAGCAAGCGGTTTCGATAGTACAACAGTTCTTGTGGTAAAATCACCGAAAATGAGTGAACAGTGAATGGTTCATTTTTAATATTTTTATTATATTACGAAGTCAGCAAACAAGCATACGGTCCGCTTTATGTTTTCGTAACCACAGCTTATAGAGGCTCATGTCATCACAATGATATCACCAGCGTGTCGCTAACCTTGTGAACAGAAGATACTATGTAACAATTACCTAATAATTTCACTGTCTCTTTCACCCTCACAGCACCCGGAACACAGCAATGCGAACATTTGGCGGTAGAAATAGGTAAGAGAGGAACCAATGCAGACGACCTTTATCATTGATCTATCTCATGTGAGATCAGGTTGACAAACAAACATACAAACCGTTTGATGATAAGCGTTACTGTAGCTTATAGACGCTCGTGATATCACAAGGATATTACTAGCTCCTTAACTCTGTAACTTGAAGGTATTATATCACATTACTGCCTCTTAATTACTTTTCTCTGGATAGGAATAGAAACCACGATCTTTGGCACACAAGATAGGATCACTACCATCTGCGCCGTTGGGCCCGTCGTACTATCTTTTTGTTCACATTTTCTTAAAAAACTAACAGTCTACGCTATATTCGCCTAATAGTAACTAACTTTTCGTTTTACTTAGTTATATAAAAAATACACGCGCAGATTTATTTTCGCTTTTACGTTGCTAGAGTGAAACGCGCTAACGCACCTCCCTCACACGGGCCGGAGTAGAGGTACATTTAAATATTTGATCTCACGCACCGCGGGCAGAACAGCTAAAAGCCTGCGCGGTGTTTGCTTTGCGGAGTGCCTCCTAATTTCCGCCGAGTGGACTCATAAAAATTTCATTGGATACAGCTACAGAGAGCCGGACGGCGAGTTTGTTCTCTGGAATTGTGAGGGATAGTTCGAACCACTTGGTTTTATTGCCAGGGATGAAAATATGAGGAAAGTATACGGCTTCTTGCCTTTAGCTGACCTCTGTTGTATTCAGGCTATGTACTCTTACATCTAGACATTTTATTAGCATGTCTGTCATAGGACGGCTATTGTCGGACATGGCCTGTCTGAGAGACTTACTAACAGAACTGTTGAGACCGGCATCGATCTTGCGGTTTTAATAAGATCGTCAAAAGTGTAAAAGTTCTTATTCTAACACTATTTATGGTTATTTACTTATTAAGTATGACAATATACGGATATTTTAAATTCATGAAAGTTTTAATCGTTTCATCATCAATATATCAACCAATGGAAGTCCACTGCAGGACATAGGTCTCCTCCAGAAAGGGAGAATTTTGCCCATAATTGGCGCGCCGGGCAAGCAGATTGACAAAGGAAGAGCGCAGCTTCTGCAGCGGGACGTTGCTGCCCGTCCCCGCCCTGTGTATATGAGCAACACAGTCCACATCCTTAGTCGCCTTTTACGACACCTGGTACGGGGGAGGTCGTACTGTACTCTACCGAAGCCTCACGCCTAATTCTAATCGGACGGCTAAGTTTTAATGGATTATACGTACAAATAAAAATTATGTTGACTGTGTTCACTAATTGTTAGAATTTAACAATTTTGGTAAGATCGGTTTCTTTATAAAAGGAAGTATAAAAGTTATAACATTATTTAGAAATGATGGTGTCTTTTAGTGTTTTCACGCCGCAAATGCTAAAGCGGACTTGAGTGCAGTGCGCTTCCGGGAGTCCATCCTTTATGCATTCGTCGCTGCAAGCGCGGGCTTTCACGGGAAATATTACAGTTTCTCCGATATATCATAACGAATCCCGCTCCAGGAAAACTTTCTATATATTCCATTAATTTGGCTTATACAGTACCATTAAAATATATGTAGCGCTAAACAATTAATTGTCTTTGCTTGAGTTATTATCAGTAAACAATTTTAATTTGAACTTTAATATTTACATAAAACACAAATTTTGAACGCAGCTAATTATAATTTATTTGGAAACTGTACAAAATTTTTATAACATACAAAGTATTGATGAATTGGCACAATATATCTACGAAGCCGGGTCCAAAACATATAATAGGACAATAATTTCGAAAGTTACCCAAGTAAAACTATAAGATAGCTGTTTCCACTATCTTTAAACACTTCATTTCTCTAATATCGAAACTATAAGCTGAAGAAGTAATGTCAACAGTTTTTTTTGTTTGCTGCACAAAAGGTCTGCTTTAGAAAATGTAACAATTATGAACTAACCGCAGATAGAACCCGCCTTCTCCGGATATTCCAAACAATATAATAAATAACAAGGCAATTGTCAGTTTCTCTTATGCGTTATGCATGCCTGCGTTGGCCTCTCGCTAGCACGCTCCCGACTGTTTCCGTGTTCGCTTCCTCGAACGGGAGGCACTATACAATTTAATATTCTACGCAATACGCGCATAAAATAAGAAATTTATTTACCTGTACTATGTTGCAGATAGCTGGAACACGAGTGCGCTCTTTGATATCTATTAAATAATTTTATGTGAACAGTTGGTGCCCGCAGCCCAGTTCCTGTTCAGGATTTTCATTAAATAGTAACAAAATACGCTATATATGTTATTGCCTGAACACAACGTCAGATGATACGGAATCTTGATTATTTGAACGAGTTGAGAGGTCCAACGCCATAACGCCGGGAATTATGTAATGTTGCGTATTTTATAGTATGACATTACGTATCTTATTTATGAAAGAATAATATATTCATTTAATAAAAGCATTAAATTATATAAGATATATACAGTAAAAGAAGAACTTTTATTAAATTAATTATTTCTTTGAAATATATGTATTTAAGTTGTATATATGTGATTCTTCTGTTGTCTGATATCCGTAACATGATTTAAGCGACTTATCACTAAATCAGGTCAATCTATGAGATTATTTAATTATATTAGGCACCGAAGTTGTTTAAAATCCAGGGATTTAAAAATAAATACGTTGCAGCCGACGTCAACCAGTTGTTAGTCTGTATTCGATATAGCAATGATATATTTTATATTCTAAACCTTTCAATAAAGCACCGAGTCAAGCAGTCTGTTACTTCTCTTAATAAAAATCTGATAATATTATTTCTTTGTGACAGCGTTTTAATTTTTCTATTTAAGTATTTTCAGGTTACCCTTGTTAAAGTCCAGGCCAGGATTTTAACAAAAACCGACTATAAATGTTATTACAAGCATAATCCATACGTGAAAACCTTTATGGTCCTTGTGACCAAAACTTCAAATAGACCAATTTTGTGTTAGGTTCGTTATCATATCAGCTGGAAGGCATAGTGCATTGCTGCACACAGGCATCCCTAGTAGATTCTAGACAATGCTAGAGCCTTGTACTACGTTGCTATATTTAATTCAACATACGTACAGACATACATACATCACGCCTGTGTCCCACCGGAGTAGGCATAGACTATGGATCTACACTAGTTACGATTTTGGTATACCTCTCTCGCTTCCCTTACTCGCATTAGTCCTTTCATACATACTCATTTATTCTGACCTGGCCCTTCTTTAATGCCTTTTCTATCTGGTTAAGATATGTTCGCCTAGGTCTTCCTACACCAAATCTTCCATTCACTACCGCTCTATATATTTGTGCAGTCATTTTTATTTCATCCATTCTTTCTACATGTCCAAATCATCTCAACATTCCTTTCTCTATTGTTGTCACAACGTCATCTATTACACCAGATCGATCTCTTATCACACTATTCTTTAATTTATCTCTGAAACTCACATCATTTATACTTCGTAGTGCTCTCATTTCAACAGCATTGAATCTACTCGCGTGCTTCTTCTGCCATACCCAACAGTCACTATATGTCAGTGTTGGAACCAACACACCCCCATGAACAGCCCGTCGTGCCATTGTTGACACATTTTGTCTGCCTATAAAAGCCACCAATTCGCCATCTAAGTTTCCAGCTAACATTTTATTTTACGTGTAACCATAATGGATTGTCTCGATAAAAAATAACTCCCCATAAAATGCAGTGGTGCACGATAGTGGGGTGTTATAAAACCCACCACCGCGCTGTAAAACGCATCGTTAATTAATAACGGCCTTTTATTATAAGTTATTTATGATGTGCAAATAGCGGGGCCGCTTTCTCGGCGCTATCTCTCGCTTCCATGATAGTTTTACAACCTCACTTGATTGAAACATAGATAAATTCGAGTTTCACAAAGTTCCCAGCTTTTCATTTTAACGCCTTCTAATGGATGAGTCGTAAATCACCGCTAATTAATACTTACAGTTTTACACGGAGCTGCGCCCGCGCCGATTTTATTGTGCTTTAAAGGTACTCTTCAAATAAACGGTTTAACTTATTTGTGGACTCGACAATATTTGTATTTGATTAATATAGTTATGTCCCCATTAGGGAAAATGAGTGTCTTAATGTTAGCATTTAGTCAGCCTTACTATGTATTGTGGCTCGCGACTCGTCTGCGTCTATATATTTACAATTTACAATTAAAAAAATATTTAAAAAATCACAATAAAAGATATATTCTGATTAGATTAGAACTAAGTTTTAGCACCAAATTGTTATTATATATGTGAAATAAAAATAATTAAATCAATTACGCGCTTACTAATCATGAAGAAACTACTCTTTTAATGGCTTTACATCATTTACGTTTTAAAAGGTTTATAAGAATGTTTTATGTACATTCAGTAGTTTCAGTTTCAAAGTAACAAATATTTATTCATCCTTATAATTTTTCATGCTTATGTTGGTAGCCTGTAATATTTTTACCTTTATTAAGTATATACCGGTTGATCCGCAGCAAAATTACTTTTTGTGGCTTGATGCATATGCATATCCCGCTCACGTGCCATTGTGTCGACCGGCAACAAGTTGTAACAAGTACTTGTAAGTAATTCAAAGCCTCAACTAACAAATTACGATCGATATTTGGCAATAAAATATCTAGGCTTACACGTTAGTTGCTTATAATATACATAACAAGCAGTGCCTTACGGTTTCACCCACATAACATTTTATTTAAATTACTATGGAAATCAGAGAACGTTTAAACTTTATATATGTATTATGACTTTCAATAATAAAACTTCATTCAATTTTCTTATTAGGCCATATCGAAACAAGTGTACAACCGTGACAGTAAACGTCCCACAGCCTATACACGCTTGTAATATCAAGAACATTACTAGAGCGTTGACACCCTGTGATTTGATGATATTATGTCATGTAACCCAGTAATTTGCTCTTTCACCCTTTAAATCATAATAAGAACACTGTTATTTGGCAGTAGACATTGGTGAGAGTGAGATACCTTTGCAAAAAATCTTTGTATGAGGTCTCCCTCTATACTGAATTTTCCAATATGAAACAAATATACAGATTTATTTTTAAAAAGGTATATTTGCTCGAATAATTGTGGATATTAGATATTCTGTAACATAAGATTTAAAGGCTTAATTAATACATGTAAGTTTAAAATTTACAGCTATTGAGGTCAGATACTCTTGCATCGCTAGATTTTAAATTAAATGTCTGGCTCACCGATTTTCCATACCGAAGTAAATGAGGCTTGAATACAAATATTATTATTACCTGAAAAATAAAAAGTAATAATATTAGTAAGAATATAAATACAAATATAGTGCTACGGAATTTATAGTCTAAATATTCGGCTTATATTTCACATGCAATTTTTCTCATTTTCGAAACTAACATAGACTAAATATCATAGTCGCAAAATGTAAATTTATGCTATATAAAGACTCTCTTTATTTTCCAAAGAGACTTCCAATAATCCTCTTTAAGGAGGCTTACATAATAAATATTTAAAAATAATTTCACCAAAGCCCCCAAACTGTAGGTACGTCGTACATCGTTACTTAAAACCCGCGACAAAAAGCAGCAGCCGTGGTGCGCGCGCGCACGCGACACGAATGGAAACGAACACGTGCGAGCGAGTGCGCTCATATTGATGCATTTACGAGTGCATTTAAGCGAGTCGTGTCGCATCCTTAATCAGTTCGAACAAGGGGTTAGGTTCACTCCCGTGTAGAGAGTAAGCATTATTTGTTTTGTCGTGGAATTTCAAAATGGAAGATTCTCTTCTGACTGTTTTGTATAAGAACTTGTTATTCAAATGTGGAGTAAAAACATGAAACCTCTTTTCAAAATTTACGCGGACGCTTTATTTTATATGAATATTTAAATCTTTATTATTTACATTTTTAGAATTAAAAGGAATTAAAAGAACTGATATCCACTCGTGGCGACCAAGTGGCGTTACATTATAGTGTACAATTGTACATTGATTTTTTCAACCTTCATTAATTTCTTTATACACCTTCATAGGCCCCGCCAGATCTTTTATTTTCTAATTCATATCTTGATTTGGTCAGCGTATGTCTTAGTCTTTACCAAACAGTCCATAACCGTTTATCGAAACTTAAGAAACGTTTAATAAACATATACAAATATCACATAGCTGAAGTAATATTACAAAAAAAGCAAATTTTCCCAACTTAGGACTCTCGCATGACTTAGAAAAACGATAAACAATAAAGGTCCCAAAAGAGAAACCCGCCTTTCATATTTTTGTGAGTTAATGTCAAATAAAAAATGGTGTCTCGAAATATTGCGGGGCAAAATGTTATATTCTGTTTTTCCTCAAAAAATTGTCCAAGCCATCGTCTTCTATAATTTCGCATAAAACTTCCGATACCATTCCAATAACAGAATTATAACCGCCATTATTCCGAACCATTTAATCGAATGGTTTCAATATTTGTAGAAGATTAACATTTGCAGCCAGTCACGCGTCAAGCGCTCGTTCCGTCTGGCCGCGCGCGCCAGCGATATGCCAGCCGTGTCCTTACTGGCATAAGCGCAAATGTGTGGAACACAATTGATGGAATTGGAAATAATCGGTACGCTATTGGAATGGAATGGATTGACAATATAATTTGTGCAATTTTTTTTTTCCTGGGATTTTAGGAAGATAGGAGATTTATTGTCATCACTTCATAGATTACAAATATGGTGAGTTCAGTAGTTTAAAGACTTAAGATACTCTGGCGAACTTTGAACTGAACTTATAAATATAATGTCTGGTTCGTTGTTCTTGTTATCCTGTAGGTACTTATTTAAGGATGGAAACAAATAGTAATTTTTTTGTCAAATTTAAAGTTTAAAATTCGTATGTATGATTGAAACGTATGTGCGATTATCTTAGACAATATGCCTTACATATTGATGATATAATATTCTTTTGAGTGACAACAAGTTATAATTAAACAGAAGTATAGTCACATGAGGTAGACTCCATACAAAAGGTCGTCTGCATTGGTACTTCACTCTCACCTATTTCTACCGCCAAATAGCAGTGTTCGCATTGCTGTGTTTTGGTATGAAGTGTGAGAGAGGCAGTGAATTTACTGGGTAACGTGGCGTAAGCGTTAGTGTTATTACAAGCGTCTATAGGCTGAAGGAACGTAAGTTATTACCACGCGGAATGTATGCTTGATTCTTGACCTGGTGTAATAAAAAATATAATTTGCTCGCGCTAGCTTTTTTTTATAAGATATAAATTGTAAGTATTAAGCTAAATTGCTTTATACCATAAAAACCGCTAAATTTAGTATTGATGGCGTGACGGGCAGTGGCAGATGCTCGATGATTAATTGTACTTTGTCAGCTGCACCCCAGCGAGCGCGTGTACTGACTCTATTCCGGAGGGTGGTGTAACGATCGAATGGTTTACCCTGTAATTAACTCGGGGCACGTGACTCTGCAATATTGGGAAAAGCGTACATGGAGCAGTTTTTTATTTTATATAGACCAAGTCGACAAATAAGCGTACCACTGGCGCGTTGCCAAATTTGTGTCTTGAAGATATTATATCACATTACCCAGTCACTTCACTACCTCTCTGACCATTCGAGCCGGAATAAAGCAATAAAAACACTGCTATTTGGAGGTAGAAATAGATAAACCAATGCAGACGACCTATGTGTGTGATCTACCTCATGTGAAAACGATATTTTGTAAAATTTCTAAAAGGTAGAACTTTTGTGATGAAATATTATTATTTCGTCGCATAAGTGACACCGCGTATTTCAAAGTTGGCAACTTAATATTTAAACCCAATGACACGATAACACGATATTACATTTCTAACGCTGTAGTAAACGTTTTAAACCGTGTATTCTTTAAATGAAATCTATTTTGCACCAACTAAATGCACACAAGCAATTAGTATTAAAATGATTTAATAAAATGTGCGCTAGTTTTTTACCAATTGTACAAATTGACAACATTTTGACTTACGCTGTGTTAGAACTTAAACGACGATTTACTGATCAGTTTAAGAAAGCCTTGTGTAACTTTAATTAAATCATAATATCTCTTATTCTTAGAGTAATAAGTAATTCGGCTATATCCTTAGGTCATAAAGCTATATCCTTGCGAATACACAAGTGTCTGTAAACTACGGTGACGCTCTAGGTCACGCAGGCGGTACGCTTGTTTGATCCATGAATATGCCAGGTGCAAACGTTGTTTCATTGTCTCTGTTCACGCTTGGCAGGTGCAAGTCATTTCAACAAGAATCTAGTTCCAAATATTCTTGGAGTACCGTTGACTTTACCAATCGATGAAAACTCGAAATGTTTCTGCTTCAAACTATGGTGTCCGGATTTATTTCCAGGCTAGGTAACTTAACAAACGTCGCCTATTTGTAAAGCAGTGTGCTTTCTGTCAGACGGCTGTCAGATAAGACAGAACTGCCGGTACCTCTCGGCTTTATTTAATTTAATTTTTTATAAATGAGACGTAATATTTATTGTGGTGAGTTTTCATACGGCATTCACCAATGGACAGAGTGATTCACGACAAATGTTTAATAGTATAATTAATTAATAATTTCTACGAATTGACTGAAATGTGTCTGTTAAACATGTCGGACTAGAAAATAAATCGGCTACGACCCTAAAGAAACAGGATTAAACCTGTCTTATTTGAGTTCTGTTAATTATTCAGGCGGGTCGTATGTATTGTGTGTTTTGCGAAGCCTAAGCCATGTCTGTGGAGGAGAATTACTCACGGGCGGCCGATCGTGCGCACGGACAATGCGGTAATTGAGGTGCGCGCCCGTGCGCGCGCGCCGGACCTTACTTCTTTGTTTAGGTATCGCCACTGTTCTTCGTTTAAATATTCAAATGTTCTATTGTGTAATGTAATGTTTTATAATGAAGTAATTAATACCTTACCAGTATAGCCTTATTCGGACTCCTTCATATGTTTTACTGATTAATATAGTATCAAATACTTGATGATGTTACCTCAGATAACTATTCACTTCTATACTGTACCAATTTTCTATTGGATACTTTAGAAATCACTTCTCCATTTTACCTACATGTTAATTTGTACCGAGGATCAGGAGCTTCCGCTGTACTGGGTATTTTAAGAGGCGGCTGTGGTACTGAAACTGACAGATAGCGGTATATCTTTCTATGGGTACCAATCCCACATTTTTGGGGTTGTCTATATCCAGAAAAAGAGGTTCTGATGATGATGATGATAGATGATATTATAGAAAAATAATATTCGAATCGGTATGCCATCAGATTATGCGTATAAGTACTTCGGAGACCTCTAACAATACCTGGTGCGGATGGAACTACAAATCTACTCTGGTACATCAAAGTAGTCGTATCAACTATACCACCTAAGATTAGTCTTTACATGAGGTAGACTTCATACAATCTCAATCATTGGTACCTCATTGTCACCTATTTCAAACACCAAATAGCAGTGTTCAAATTGCGGTTTAAAGAATAAGAGATACAGTGATATCATTGTGATGACATGAGCGTCTATAGGCTGTCGTCACGTTTTCCATTAAGCAGACCATATACTTGTTTTATCATCACCATCATCATACCAGCCATTGAAAGTCAACTGCTGGACATAAGCCTCTCCAAGAAAGGAGGTTACTTGCCCTAATTGCCGCGCTGGACAAGAGTGTTGGCAATCGCAGAGCGCACATTTTGTGAAGGGTTTGGCATTTGAGCTGCACTGTTCCGGATAGATATACCGCCATCTGTCTGCTCTGGAACCTTAGTCTCCTCTTACGATACCTGGTGCAATGGAAGGTACTGTTCTACTCTGCCGGTACCTTACGGCTTGTTTGCTGACTCCATAATATAAAAAAAGTCTGGCATGGGTAATATTTCATTCTTACAATATTACATTTAAATAATATCGAGGTTAAATGAATAGTATATTTAGACATATCTCTATTAGTTTGGGTGATTTTACGCAGTGTCCGAGAATCAATCCAACGACCGATCAATTTGAGGGGGCAATGGAACAGCTCAGGAAGTGATCCATTGTATATTATGTGCAAATTGATTTTTTTGCAGCGCGAGTTACACGCTGACATCTTCTCACAAAACATTGTGTATATATACTATAACTTTTTTAAGATTTGCCCTAAAGTTCTTTGTATTATTCAGCTTTAGAAAAATAACAACATTTCCAAATTACCTATGACGTCCTGTATTGCAGATGTAGTAGCATCTGCAATAAAGTGTCTGCAAACAATAATCAATAATTTAGTTCAGCCGTCGGATACTGGCAGAGTAGAATAGTATCTCCCAAGAACAGTACCAGATGTCGTAAGAGGTGACTGAAGTACCAGAACCGTTAAATGGCGGTATATCCATCAGAAACAGCACAACTTTAATACCACAGGGTGAGGATGGGAAGCAGCATCCTCGTTGCGAAGTTGTGCTCTGCGATTGCCACCACGGCTGCCAAGCGCGGCAATTTCGGTCAAAATCCCCCTTTCATGCGGGGGTTATGTCCAACCTTGAACTTTTTATTGCAGTTTTAATAAACTTGTTTGGTTACTGAAATTTTTTGTAAAGGGTATTACTAAAGTTGAATTCTTTACAATAGTAGTTGTAGTTTGTTTCCTTATCGTCAATACATGGTTTTGGAAGACTTATTGATTAATATAATCGATACCCATAAAATTGATAAGCTCACGTGTAATTTCTGTACGAAATTGCTTTAAAGTATCTGTATATAGACTTTGGTAACGTTGCTCTCGTAGTGAAAACCGAATATGAACAACGTTCTAATTACCTATTTGTCGTGGGATGGATAAGTCAATGACGCTAATTAATTAGAATATTATTAACTATTATAATAAAAAATAGTTATTCTTATGTATATATTGATAAAGGACATGATAAGTGAATTAATGAGGTTCTTAAAAAAACTTATTTATTCCTGGGCAAGCGTTTCATGCAGGATGATTTTACTGTTCCCGTGGGATAAATTTGCCAGGGACCATATTTTTTAAAATAACAATTGGCATCCGACCAAAGTTGAGTGAAACAGCTGTTGGCTGAATGAATGTTGGCACTGTTTTTCAAAACCGACAAAACTGTTTTACCGCGTTACATCGCCTCAGCTCGTAACTTGAGCCGGATCCATAATGATATTTTGATCGATACTTAATTCATATTCCTGTATAAGAAGATCAATTATGTTGATGAGCAGAGTATGTTCTTGCTAACATATATGACAGGGATAGTTTTTTCCTCGTTACGACGTACTGCGAACTGAGATCTTTATGGATATAATATCATTTACATATATACCTTGTTATACATAAATCTTCTAACTGGAAATACTTAAGTGTACCCTAATAGAATATAACTTGAGATTTTGATATAAATACGAGCCGGTTGAACATAGCATATTGAGCAGCAACTTAGTTGTATGTAAATATAATTGCACATTAAATTTTAGTGAGGTTGACACAAGCTTTATGGAAAAAGCTTAAAGAAAAAGTAAAAACACGATGTAAACATATTTTCCCCTTAAGATATGAACCCATTTATGCAATCGTGAATTAATTTCATTGTTATTGCATATAATAAATTACTTTTAAATGTATAATTAAATACTTGCGTTAGTACTCGAGTGATTACTTCTTTTTATTTTTACAATGTTGGCAATCAAGAATTCTTTCCACATGATAAACCTAGTGATGACCTAGGTCACCGTAGCAAATTATTACCATAATCAAATTAGAAGTAGGATATCCATTTTTATGGATCTCCCGAAGACAATAACATTCAGAATCACAGAGCACAGGTCACGACGGAGATGTTGCTGCCCACCTCTGCCCTGTTGTATTTAAAGTATGAGTGTACTACATATATATATTTAAATATTTTCTTTGTAATTCAGCCGTGTGGTACCAGCAGAATAGAATAGTACCTCATCCTGTAACAAATGTAAGAAGCAACTGATGTACCGGAACCGACAGATGGCGGTATATCCACCCCAAGTAGTGTGACTCAAATGCTTCAAGGCGGGGATGGGCAGCAGCCATTCCGTCACGAAGCTAAACTCTACGATTGCCAGTGGACGTTTTATGGCTGCTACGATGATGTTTTATTATCTGATGTAAGATGTGTAGCGACTTATCTCAGGATCAGGTCAACGTGTAAGACGTTGTGGCAATTTATTTATTATTTACGATATCGGTCAGTTGCAATATTAAAATTGCCGACACTTGGTAGAGAGGGAGGCACTGCTGCATTTGGTCGGTAACTTGTGGTGGATTAATTAATATTACATTCTGTTTGTTAACAAAATATCCACTGATATTTATTTATTTATTTTTTTATTTATTTAACTTTATTGCACAAAATGTTACAAAATGTACAAATGGCGGACTTAATGCCAGATGGCATTATCTCCCAGTCAACCATTACACAAAACTGAAATATATATATATATATATATATATAGTGGTGCAGGCAATATATATACAAAATAAATAAACGTGGCATACATATTTGTATAAATATATGATATATTGGTAACAAGGCAATAGCATTTAAGCTTGCGATGTTCAAATACAATCTCGTATTTATTTCATGATCATACCAGCCATTGGAAGTCCACAGCTGGGCATAAGCCTTTCCTAGAAAGGAAGTTTATTAGACAAGCGTATCGGTAGTCCTAGAGCGCAGCTATCGCGACGGGGATGCTGCTGCCCATCCCTGCCTCATGCATTTAAGTTGCACTATTTCGGATGGATATACCGCCATCTGTCGTTTTTGTACATCAGTCGCCTCTTACTACACCTGGTGCAGTGGGAAGAATTATTCTATGAGGTCTGCCGGTTAAACATAGGATAATTCAATTAAAATTTAGGTTAATTTTTCAGGAACAGTTAATTACTTCACGTTAAAGATTGTTTTAGTTTTGATTCCTGGTATTATCTAAAAAACTAGTACAGACAGTTGTTAGAAGCTTGGTCGCGACTTCAGCAACATTAACGAGTGAAAGTCAACACTTAATTTCAAGGATAAAAAGTACTGCAGCTATAAACACAAGGTGCAACCTTTCTCTCAATGGTAATAAGCATTGGAGATATCAATCAATATTAAAGTTTAACAAGCGATCGGCGGTCGAATCGAATCGATACGAGCATTCAGACATGCATCGATAATCGGTTTGGATATGTTCATATGCGGAATATTGTTTTAACTGAGTCTGGATGATGTGGCAAGTATTGGTTTAGGGTCGCCGCATCCACATTGATGATGAAAATAAATAAATTGCTTACATTAGGCATTGTTTTGTAGATATCGAGGCACAGTGGAAAATATAATCGATTATACAGGCGAAGCTGTGAGCACAAACTGTTGTCTAATGCCAATCACTTCTTATATGAGGTAGACCTCATAAATAAGGAAGTTTGCATTGGTACCTCACTCTCACCTAATTCTACCGCCGAATAGCAGTGTGATGCTGTGTTCTGGTCTGAAGGGTGAAAGAGGCAGGGAATTTGGGTAATCGGTCATAATATTCTCGAGTCACAAGAGGTGTCGTACGAAGCCGCTGAGGTACCTCAACCGACAGATGGCGGTATAACCTCCCAACTTTTGTGGATTAAATGTGCTGCTACATTCTTATCACGAAGCTACGTACTGCGATTAGCACCACGCCTGCCCAACGCGGCAATTATGCACAAAATTCCTCCTTTGGGGAGACCTATGTCCAACAGTGGACTTTTTACTTCTGATATATAAAATACATGCAGTTAACTAGACTGTATATTCGCAATGTGTACAACCAGCCTAACATTAATAATTTGTATCAACACTTAACTTTCTATAATCGACTCGCTTCAGTTAGAATCGATTTCTGAACGGTCGGTGGAGAGCCACAATGAAATGGGCAAAAAATTAAATTGGCGGGCCCACGCACGCTCTACGACTCTACAGGATCTTACTTTCAAAACACAGGGTGTTACAAATTTAAACAAGAAAAACGGCCAAGTGTGAGAGCTACCAGAAATATTTAAAAGACATATAGTTATAAGATAACAATAGGCATTCAAACTTTTTTCGTAGAAAGTAAATGAGCTTTAATTACAAGAATGTTGGTTTTATTAAAAGTTGGCTACTCTAGTAGATAATTAAATTAATAATAAATCTATTAATAATTAAATTTTTGCCCGGTAGTTAGTTCCCGTGACATAAGTTATTTTCAAGTGAAAATCTAAATCAATTTATAATCTTGCCAGTGTAAATTAGCTGTTGTTTTGGCGAGGGATCATATTTCACTGTAGTTATACCTAATTATATTTCCTTAAATACTATCTATTTATATTATGTATATTATATATATTTTTTTCTTTCTATCTTATTGACACCTCTTACTACCTCTTTCTCTTATTTATTATTTTCTTGGTTATTTGCTATAAGGCCGCCCATTGTACTTTATAATAACTGTTTTCTTCATGTGATTTTATGTTTGGTGTAGTTATAAAGTATTTATTATTATTATTGTTTGCTCTTGTTAGGACACCATGTATATCGAGCCTTCGATGACTTGAATGATGTATGGAACATGATGTATCATGTGCCTACAATTTGCATGGCGAATAAATATTTTTTCCACGCTGATTGGTTTGTTTACCTTCCATCAATTACGGCGATGCTGTTGCTGGCTCGCGGAGTGGACTTTTATGGGTACTGGAATATATTAGCTATAGAACGGACACTAACCCTGCAACGAACTAAGATGACAAAGATTAAGATTAAGGATGTAGTAAAAGTAAAGGATATCTACCTACACAAAAAGGAGATACCGGCAGAGTAGAATAGTACCTCTTTCTACCAGGCGTCGTAAGAGGCGGTATATCCACCCGAGATAGTGTAGCTCAAACATATAGGCTAGGGATGGCTAGTTAGGCACCCTCGTCGCGAAAGCGGCGCTCTGCAATTATAGCCAAAATTCCCCCTTTTTAGGGAGGAATATGTCCAGCCGTAGACTTCCAATGGCAGTAATGATGATATAAAGAAAGTCAAAGTTCGTTTAAATACTCAATCTTATTTGAATTCATTTATATTTCATCGTGTCATAAAGTAATAATTACAATAAAGATGATAACAAATTCAGTTAACAAAGACCAAAGATAATTAAAATCTCGCTAGAGTAAATCTTGTTAAAATAAAAGGATCCAAAGACTCGGCGCCTTTAAATACTGAAATGTAAAACTCAGCAGCAAAGAGTCTGTTTATTTAAAATTTCAGAAAAGATAATGATCTACTTCCGTCTCACTGAACCGAATAATTTTAAGGTTAGAATTTAACCGTCAATGCTGTTAATTCCAGATTTAAATTTAACTTTAAATTCTAACTCGAGCCGTGTCGGTGCACCAAAACACATACAATCATTTATAATCCTCAAGTAATCGAATCGCGGCTCGAGAGAAGCGCGAGCTAACTCCGGCTACCGAACCAGAAGATTCAATTTGTTGGGCTAATGATGCTGGAGGTAATACTTTAGCCATCAATCATAGGCCGAGATGCACCGATGCTCTGAAAATCAAGTTTACTGAACACGTCAGGAATTAATGATTATGTACTAGTTTTATAAAAATTAAATCGAGTATCTTTTTCATTTTTGCGTTATCCGTCTCGTTGTCCCTACGATCATTACTTTGTTGCACTATTCTGATTTATTGATATGCGAAAGATTTGCTGTGAGGTACCAGCAGAGTAGAAAAGTACCTCCTTCTGTATCCGGTGTCGTAACAGGCGACTAAGGTACCAGAACTGACAGACGGTAGTATATCCATCCGAATCAGTATAGCTCGAATGTACAGAGTGGGGATGAGCAGCATGCTGCTGCCCACCGCGAAAGCTGCACTCTGCGATTGCTAACACGCTTGCTCAGCGCGGCAATTTTAGACATCATTCCCCGTTTCTTGAGTAGGCGTGTGTCCAGCGGCGAACTTTTAACGGCTGATATGATGATGATGATATGCGAAAGCAACTAGTCGATGCAGATTTTTTTTGTTTTGTATATAAAAGTCGAAAAACAAGCGTCGGATTGTATAAGCCAACCATGTGACTTGAAGATAAAATGCCCCATTACCCAGTAATTTCACTGCCAGACCTTCAAACCGAAACACAGCAAAGCGAACACTTCCGTTATGCGTAAGAAATATGTGAGAGTGAGATATCAGTGAAGACGGCCTTTGTATGAGTTCTATCTTTAGTAAATTTTTCGTCACATCGGACTCTGAAAAAAAAACGTTACTACCCAACTCAAACCTTGATGGCACGATTTACTCATAAGCATCATTTGAACTAAATTGACCAATAATTGGGATACCGAATGGGCTATTTTAAAAAGAATAATTCAGTGCCAGACTGGTCTTAATTTAAATTTTCAGGGCAACAGAAAAAACCTGACAGTTCGTCAGACGCTACACATTTCGATTCAATATGAAAATACAGGAATATCCTAAAAATATCAAAAATCTATATAATAACATATATCTATCTATCTAAATAATCAAACTACAAATAATATAAAGAACATCGTTACCATATACAGTATATTTAATGACCATGAAAAACAAAGTATTACTTATCTGATCATGTTTCATTCATAAATAAAACATTAACAATAGAGACGTGGACGGTAATGCAGCTAAATACATTATTAATGATAAAACAATTGATCGCATAATCTGTGAATCACGACACGGACCAACTAGACCAAAAGATTCTTAAACAAAAGCTAATGAACTTGAATTTGATCTGATTGTTTATGATGAATCACTTGACAACGCGAAAATAAGTGCGAAACAATAGGCGCAGTCGTGCGTTATTCATTGAGATGTTTTACGCGGCAATAGAAACTAAAACGAACGAGTTATTGAACATTAATCGGATACAGTTACAATTGATTCCTATGAGATCTCATTAAATGACGCATCATTGAAACTAATATATAGTTGAAACAAGCCATAAAAATGATAATAAATGTATTAAACTACAAACGTGCCCGTAAATCAACCGTAAGAAGGAGTGTATAAACCACTTTTGCTTTCCACCAAAAGGGCCGGGGAACCGACGAGCTTTGGTGCGCGGGATCGTAAATTTTGTTATTAGTAATCGTCTGTAATTCGACTGTCCGGCTATCTGTTGATCTTGGAGTTTCGAAGGCTGTTCAGCAACGGGGCCCGACGCATTTATTTATGTTGTGCTGAGATGTTCTCGTTTTGGTAAAAGTTGTCGCAACTTTGTACGGATTTAAGAAAATATATCACGATCTGACGGATAATTAGATGCTTAATTTTTAATTGCTTAGTTTTATGCCAATGGTTCCGTTAAAACGTCTTAAATTAGTTACGATGTATACACAATATACAATTTTAATCCTAATTTTAAATGATACCAACAGGCTTTCTCAAATATTTACGGCATCCATTATTTTTAGATCTAATATCAGCTACCCAGTTTGCCTCTTATCAAGGGCTTGTGTTTATTTCGATCAGTTTTATTCGCTTGGTTAATTACAAAACATAAAAACGTTGGTACAATATTTCGTGTTTTCGAATAATTCTTGTTTATCTTTATTTCGTGTGTATTTTGACCAATATAAACTCGGCGCGCGCGTACGTCTCATTCATCTGAAATATACGTTGCGATAAAACGAAATTTACAATCAAAATGACAAATAATAAATATAAAATTCCCACAACATCTCCTACATTGACCGGCGCGTGTTACGGATGTCATACAACAGAGGAATCACAAATACACCACAGAGATACATATATTTAACAACCAGACACAGAACAAACATAAATATCATCATATCCTGACCCTGGGCGTACGAGATAAGATCACTCCTACCTGCGCCTTGGGGCCGACATAATATTGTGTCAAGTTGACAAACGTTAAAAAACGCTGCTTAATTAGTAAAGGTAACACAATAAGAATAATATTATTTCATCATCATTATCATCATATCAGCTATTGGAAGTCCACTGCTGGACATAGGCCTCTTCAACAAAGGTTTTTTGCCCATAATTGCCGCACTGGGCAAGTGTGTTGGCAATCGCAGAGCGCAGCTTTCGCGACCGGGATGCAGCTGCCCATTCCCGTGCTGTACATTTGAGCTGCACTGTTTCGGATGGATATACCGCCATCTGTTGGTTCTGGTGGCTCAGTTGCCTATTACGGCACCTGGTGCAGTGGGAGGTACTATTCTACTCTGCCGGTACCTCACGGCAATATTATTTAATTTCATATTATTAATTGTACGCATGTCAAGACACTAAGAAGACTGCAATCTCCTACCTCACAAAATGTATCTCAAAAGCAATCTATTTCCGGGAGCATTCAAAGTGCTGTAATAATAATATCGGCTGCAGGTATTCTCTTCAATTGAATGGCTGCTACTGCAATAAATCCAAATTAAACTCTAACAATGGCAGATACCGACTCATATTTCATAGTTCCCGGCGAACACTCCGCAATAATTATTTCACTATTTTATCTGTGGTCCGATTATTTTATTTATAGTTGCCGGTGGAGGTTCCCACCGCGAACGCCGACTCCTCGACGGCGTGGCTTCGTTGATGTCTTTTATTTACGAGTATCCCTACTGTCTGATAGCGCACGGAGACTACACCGCTAATCTGCGGTATTTATCAGTAGTCTTTCGTTATTGTCTCTTCGAGTTGTAACGTTTACAAGTTTTACAAAAAAATGCATTTATATGTATTACCTATTTCTACCGCTATATAGCAATGTTCGCATTGCTGTGTTCCAGTATTGAAAGGTGAGAGAGGCAGTGAATTACTGAATAAGTGTGACAAATATCTTCAGTTCGCAAGGTTGGCGACACGCTAGTAATATCTTTGATGCTTATGTATAGACGCTAGTGATGTACCGCAGCTAGTGATGTACATTATACCGCAGCCTATAGACACGAGTGACTATAGGCTGCGGTATAATGTTAATGATCAAGCGGACCGTATGCTTGTTTGCTGACTTCATAATATAAAAAAAAATATTGGTTTATTCAGACATATATAACATATATAACTTATGAAATATATATATATATATATATATATTGAATAAATAAATATTGTATAAGTGTTTCATGTTTTTAATGTTTATTTATTCACAAAATATAGAACTATTTCAAGTCAAACCTTTTTGTGCATTTGCGCTGCATTGTTTAGGATAAATATACCGCCATCTGGGAGTTCTAGTATCTTAGTCGACACCTGGTGCAGTGGGAGGTACTATTCTATTCTGCCGGTACCTCACATTTTCAGTTTATCATAGATATTTGCAAAGTAATTGCGTATGGCGGACACCGAGTTATTAACATGAATCAACTCAAACGCTGTCAACTCGAGTGTAAACTTTATCATTCCATGAAAAGATTAACAATTGACCCACATATCATCCGTTGGGTTGAAGCGGGCCATCGTGGGACCCAGGCTACTGGGAATAGCCATTCCCCATTCATTGTTAAATAGCTTCTGCGAAATATGTCCGCAGCTTTCTTCCTCGATGAAAGAGGTGACCCATTTAGATGTCCTAATAACTTGAGTGGTGTAACTTGCCAATATGGTTTGGCATTCCAACAATACTCTCAATGGAATTTACTCTAGGTCTCGCCGAGTCTGAGGGTCCATAAAAAAAGAAGCAAAGATGTATTTTTGAAACACAAATTTGTTAGTTAGCCGTAAGGATAGTACCTCCCCCTGTACCAGGTGTCTTAAAATGCGACTAAGATACTAGAACCGACAGATGGCGGTTTAACCATCCGGGACAGTGTAGCTTAAATGCACAGGGCAGGATTGAGCAGCAGTATCCCCATCGCGAAAGCTGCGCTCTGCGATTGCCAACACGCTTGCCCAGCGCGGCAACTATGGGCAAAATTTTTACTTTCTTAGAGAAGCTTACGTCCATCATAGCTTACGTCCACCAGTGGACTGCTGGTGGTGATTGGTACTTCTTTGTCTATAGCTCAAAACATATGCACAGGCGTTAGCTAAAATACCAGTATTATATAAATATGTTATTTATTATATGTGTCATGCTATTTACTTTTTGATACAAAACAGTTGCGTTTAGCTGATATCTAAGTCTTGCTCTACATAAAAGCATATCACATAGAGAGATGTTGACAGAAACAGCTTAATCGACCCTGATGAACTAGTCTGCCGGCACCCGTCAGGTCTTGACGTAGTTAATGAATTCTCGATTGTGTACCTAGCTTAAAAATTGCTTAGATAAATGTCTTCAGATCTAAACATACCAACCTCCCTTAATTTTTTTAATACGTACCTATGTCCAATACAATCATAACAATTCATTCTAACAAATTTATTGTCGCGTGCGTCATTGGTTCGGTATATCATGATGACAACCGAAGGTCATTGTCCTCAATTGATTTGCGCTCATTAACGGAGAATTGCAAAAAAATAGAACAAAGTCATATGCGCGAAATTTTAATATATTTGTTACTGTTCTTAAACGGTGGTAGGGACGGTGGTGTTTTTATTGGTTGTTGTAACAGATTTTAAACGTGTGAGTTACTTTTCACGTCACCCGAACGCGATTAACTGAAGAACAAGTGAACGATTTTTTTTGTATAATAAATTAGTTTGCATATTGGCTGAACCGCAACGTCGAATGAAGATGTCAGATAATTTTCTCCAGAAATTATGATATTTGATGTTTTTTTAACTACAAACATGATAAAGGGACCTTTATCACCAAACAGACATAGCCGTAAGGTATCGGCACAAGAGAAGCGTACCTCCCCCTGTGCCAAGTGTCGTAAAAGGCGACTGAGGTACCAGAACTGATAGATGGCGGTATATCACAGGGTGGGGACGGGCAGCAGCATCCTCATTGCAGAAGCTGCGCTCAGTGAACACGGTTTCCCAGAGCGGTTCTTCCAACACGGTTGCCCAGAGCGGCAATTATACGCAACATTCCCCCTTACTTGCGGAGGTCTATGTCCAATAGTGGACTTTTAATGGTATAATATAATGAGAAATATGATTTTTATTTGATGTACTAGTAGTGTTAATTAAATAATTTCATAATTTTGCGGATAATGTTGCAAAAGCGCAATAGCCTTAAATCAAAAAACATATTTTTTTTATTTCACGACAAGCCTGCAATTTGAAGTGTTCATGAACGCCTGCTATACCAGGAGTATCACATCTTAATTGCAGCTGTGGGTTAATAATAACAGCGATCTCAGCACAAGAAACGCAGCCCTACGGGCTCACATAGCAAGCGCTTCATGAAAAGATATTTAAGTAAGTAGCAATAGGATCGTAACAAATTTAGTACACACCATCAAGTCGGTCTGTGTGAACAATTAGCAAAATAAGGCCACTATCTCCCACCGACTATCTCGCCATTCTACGAATTAGCCCCGCAATAAACATCAATTAAAATAAATGAAAGACCCACATTTGAGCGGTCGTTTCCTAATGCCGCGCATTTCCTCTGTTGGCACTGTTTCCAATTAAAACTTTGGATGTTTGAGTGGCCTTATCCCTTTGTGTGGGGCGATAAGGTTGTAATCTAGTGAAGTGCACATTTGGTTCGTTACTGGCAACTTTTTGTAACTTTACACTGATAGAATTAAGCATTCTCTGAAATAATTTGCTGTCTTCATCGTCGTCAAATCAGCCGCGGGACGTCCACGGCTGGGCATAGACTCCCCAAGTCAATTCTAAAAGCACATTTGTGTGATTGCATCCATCGTGAATTTGCAGCTTTCGTCAGATCGTCTATTAAAATCTTTATTCTTCGAAAGTTGGTAATTTGTACCTAAAAATCTGTAACTGAATCTTTGAGAGTCTATTCATTAACTTACTTCATGTGATATTAATTTGTTTTATATCCTTATTTATTCATATAAACACACGCATAGCATACCATTAAATAATTAGAAATGTTGAAAACATTAGTTTATAAATATTAACCTGCAATTTTTCGTTGCTTCCTTGCATTCCATTTTAGTAAGCCTGCCTTTGGTCACTTGAAACATATATGAGGTAAAACAAAAGTTATAGAAAGCACACTATTTGACTTTTAAATTAACCAAGCGTCTACGACAGAAATGTTCTCCGAGCAACTCTGCGCAGTTAGGTAGCCATTTAGTTTCCAATATCGCAAATAACTGTCCTCGTAGCGTTGTAACTGACACCAGCTCCGCAACAGCTCCAGCAACCCGATCAAATTACGAACAGTAGCGGCTCACTATCGCAAATCGCCGCGAGCGTGAACAGAAGCGAGCCGATAACTCGCCGTCTCGGGAGAAACCTATGGTATGCCAACGACGGGACTTCCATCGACGGCACGAAAGTGATCCGGCAGGCGTTCTGTGCCGGCTCACGATTTCACGGCCGATTGTGGGAACAACTTATTATAACGTTACCATTTTAAGAAGTGCGCGGAGTGTCTCGCGAATTCGGTCTGCTTCGACATAAACGGCGCCTGCGCCGAGAGTGCGGCGCGGCTGATTTATCATTTGATGTTGAATCGTTTTCAAAACTTAGCTAGAATTGGTAAGACTGTACTTTACTGAGCTTAGTACTACAGTTTCTGTAAGCGATAGTGCGTCGCCAATTTTGTGGATTTATACCAAAGACTCGTAAGCTTATATAGATCTACCTATTAAGTTCCTCGTACATACACTAATGTTCAATATTATGGTGGGCGTAGCGTATTTGGTTATTTGTGTTACGCGCCCATGATTGTGGCTTCGACCTAGGAAGATTATTTATGAGATGAACATTTACTTTTTTTCTGTGTCTGGGTGTTATATATTGTATTTAAGTATTATATTTGTGATGAAACCAGCGAGGTACCGGCAGAGTAGAATAGTACTTCCCTCTGTACCAGGTGTCGTAATAGATGGCGTTATATTCATCCGAAACAGAATAGCTTAAATGGAGAGGGTGTGGGTACCAGCATCCTCATCGCAAAATCTGCTTTCAGCTATTGCCAAGATGCTTGCCCAGCGGGGGGATTATAAGCAAAATTACCCTTTTCTTGGGGTGGCCTATGTCCAGCAGCAGACTTCCAATGGTTATAAGGGTGATGATCTTTTGTCTGGTATCTGTAACACAAGCGCTTTAAGCTTGTAGTCAGGTCAAAGTATGAGTTGTTGTGTAAATTTATTATTATTTACATATGTACCATAAACGAATCATATAAGGACCCAAAAACGTGGTGATTGTCCAATAACCTCAGATAAGTAAAAAAGTTAAGGATGCACAACATTTCGAAGCCTACAAACCACAGGTAATAAATAAATCACCTCCACAGATCAAGAACAGTATGAAAATTGGTGTCAGCCTTAACGTTAACCATTGTGCTGACAATCAACATCGGCACAGCTGAGAGGTCGGTATGTGCGACGTGTACACGGATCACGCGAAATTTAGTTGCAATTACGACGAAACTTAAGTGGTTGCTTCAGCTGACACACACACACCGGTGAGCCATTTGCATGGTTATCGTAATGTTGTACACGTATTCAAACTTGTTATTATACCAGCCATTGGAAGTCCTCTGCTGGACGTAAGCTTCTCCAAGGAAGAAGGTTTCTTGCCCATAATTGCCGCGCTGGGCAAGCGTGTTGTCAATCGCAGAGCGCAGCTTTCGCGACGGGGATGCTGCTGCCCATCCCGCCCTGTGCATTTGAGCTACACTGTTCTGGTTATATATACCGCCATCCATCGGTTCCGGTACCTTAGTCGCCTCTTACGACACCTGACATAGGGGGAGATACTACTTTACTTTGCCGGTACCTCACGGCATGGTTTGTTTCATACATATGACAATTTAATGAGGAATGTCGGTTAATTTACCACAATCAAGTAATTATTTAAAAACAAACAATTATGGAATACGTTATTCATACGATTTTAATTACGGACAAATATTTGACTGTATAATTCATGAATTATTTATTTAAATTTAATAAAACATGAAAATAATTATATCGAATTATATGAACGACTGACTGATATCAACATGGGGCCTGAACTATAAGGGTTGGAAACATCAGGTTTACTCTAGCAAAGGATTTTCAAAACATCAACCCCTAAAGGGACAAAACGGGGGTGCAAAGTTAGTATCAAACTTGGCTGTTTTTAAAATTATTCGAAAGAAATTTAGTATTAAGATTATTCATTGAAAGTCAGTGTAAAATATAAATAGTTTTCGAAATTCATCTCTTAAGGGAGTAAAACGGGGGTGCTTAGTTAGTATGCAAGACCTATTACTTATCGCGGGTGAAGCCGCGGGGCCAGCAGCGCCCCGCGGCTTTTATTTATACAATATATAGTAATCGACAACTTTCATTTATTTACTATTTACTATCTAAAAGAAAAAGCACACTCGGCGCAAGTTATTTTAAGAACTTGCACTAGATTTTTTTTTATTTTTCCACATCATCTCATACATTGACCTGATTCCCGGTAAGTCGCTTAAAACACTTGTGTTATGGAAGCCAGACAACTAAGGAATCACAAACATACGACTTCAATACATATATTTAACACACAGACACAGAACAAACACAAATATCTTCATATTTGCTCGGGGTAGAAATCGAACCCACGACCCTTGGCGCACAAGATAGGATGGCTACCATTTGCGCCATAGGGCCCGTCAATCTTAGCCGTTTTTAGAAGTCCCAAAAGGTACACCCTTTTATAACGAAGAGGAGTATTAAGAATGGTAAGGAAAAAGGGCAAAGTTTGTATGAAACTTTGCCCTTTTTGAATTTATTCGAATGAAATTCTACTGAATTTTATTGAAGGTTCTTCAAAGAAACTTACGAAACACGTGTAAAATATTTTTATATCATCCTTTAAGGGTTTAAAAGTTAGTATGAATGTTCTCTGATTTTCAAAGTTATTTCAATAAAATATTATGTTTGGGTTTTATATATTGGGTTATATAAAACGCTTGCCCAGCCCGGCAATTATGGGCAAAAAACCTCTTTATTTTCTCAACAGGAACTTTAACTAACCAAAGACTAAACACGATACGAGCCGATGTCGTAATCTCCACAGAGCAATATAAACAGCAAACACGGACGTCTGAATGCAGACGCGGAAGGGCGCTCGACTAATTCTTAACTAGAACTTGCCATTTATCTGGATGACAGTAAGGGATTCCCGATAAATTGGCCACTCGATTGAAATACCACATGCATTCAACAAATTAAATGCGATATAATGACTTCATTATTTATCTCAAATAGGGTGTGCTAAACTTTCTTTGAAGACTAACTTTTAAATCTTCACTGTAACTCTTTGAAAGTTACTTCACCTGTCGTAGACTCTTTTACCGGATTACATTACAACAAACATCAGCTTATACCTACAACTGCCCCGACATAAATCGATCCTGCCTCTAGATATCGATGTGATATAAATAAAATGTTGATGCACCTGTTTCAAACGATGTTTGCGATACGCATTTTGCCAAACGACAATTTTCTTAAACGCCGCAACGTAGGTAATATTAGCAACGATAATGTACTCTTCACATTTTCTTACACTTTCTACGCAATTCTCTTATTATATTCTTACACAATTACCTTCTCATGTTAGTAAAAACTCACAACAAAAGTGACTCAACAAAATCGGTCAAGCCATTAACGCACGTTGCCGTGACCAAAGAAAATAGGGATTCATTCTTATATGTATATATTAGGTCCTTACATATAAAATTGGTGTTTTGTACGGGAGTTGGTTCTGAATGTCACCTTTTCTAGAACAAAAGCAATGAAACCAAAAGCGCACCGTGCTCTCTTTTGTGACACCAGCACTCATCATTGGTTCTTCAAACTGTTTTCACGGTAGCACTGGTTTCACGGTAGGTTTTCCATTGTACAGTAATGAGTGACGCCATAAAAAATTGAAAATAAAAAAAAACAAATGAAATACTGTTTTCTAAATTCAAATTCACTAGCTTGATTAATTTATAAATTTAAATTTATAATTCTAAACCAAACAGGATATATCTCAGATCAAAGTGGTCAGTACGACTGTATTAATCCTCTGAACTAATTTTAATTATGTTAATAATAAATAAATAAATATGTCCTAATATATACTTGTTACCGTTAACGTAGAGACGCACCCATAAAGGATAAAGGATGCTTCTACGGTAACTCCTACATTCGCGAAAATCGTATGCTTGTGTCAATTTACTATACGTAACATTCAAAGAATCTATTGGTAATAAAATTAAACTAGTTTTTTTAGGACCTTACCAAAGTTCCACGAAACGTTAAGTAATGAGATAAAAGCAGGCGGCATACCTGAAAAAGAAAACACATTCAGTTAGTAAGACAGTGGTTGAAATAATAAATAATTTATAATAATCGTGGAAAGTTTATTTTAAAATTGTTGTACAAAACGTCAGTCTCAGTGATATACATTAAATACGAAGAAACATATCTTCACACTGTTCTCACCTACCTATAGACAGTGTGACTCGTAATACGTGACTGAAATATCGTACCTAATAATTTATCATTTAATAATCACACCAGCCATTGGAAGTCTACTGCTGTACAAAGCCCTCTCCAATGTGCTGTCAACAAGATAGCCACAGCTTTCGCAGAGGGGATGCTGCTGCCCATCATGCATTTAAACTCCATTGTTCCGAATGGATATACCATCACCTGTCGGTTCCGGTACCTTAGTCACCCCTTACGACACCTGATATTTTCTATGCTACTATTATCGTACCTAATAATACCTAATAATTGTAGAAAATCTATTAAAAAATAAACTATACTCAAAGCTACTGAAGGTAAGGCTTCTGCCGTCAATCAACAGTGGTGGCATTGCCATGTTCCGGTGTGAAGTGTGAAACAGGCAGTGAATGTACTGGGTAATGTAATGTAATATCTTCAAGTCACAAGATTGCAAGAACGCGCTAGTGATTACTTTGTGAGACCACGTCTACTACGAGGATCACATGATTCTTTGTCAACTTGGTCATATGAAAAAATAAATGCAAAATAAACTCTATAGGTATCGATTTTATAATTGCAGCAGAAAAGATTTAGCATACGAATTGTTTTTTTTCTAGTTTTGTCACCGGCACTCCAACTTTCTTTAAAAGACACAAGCACACATAACACCCTTTCTTCAGTGTCGCGCAGCGTCCGCGGCGACACCGCGTCTGCCACTCAACAGCGAGCTCATTCACAATTCATCCCATCTACTGATCTTATCTATCGATACGTTATCTCTACTGGCGACGAGCGACTGGCTCGTCTGCATCAACCAGCCAATTGCAAATTGCGTCGTTTGTACTTGTAATGTTGTACTTGCCCCGATGAAGATAATTACGTTCATGCCAATGCGAGGCGACGATGTTTTTCATAATGATTGGGAGTTTTCACTTGTTAGGAATAATTTTATTAACTCTAAATATGCAAAGTTGTTTCGTTTCACCTGGTAACTTTCAGGTGGTCATGAAATTAATCTGCATAAATCTTAGTACACCCTTTAGGCTTAATTCTTAAAAATATTAATATTGTTATTACCTTTTATATTGGTATTATTATTAAGTAAAATGCTGGAATAAATTGTATTTAAATTTTAATTATTCGGCCTTCATCTCTAAACCAGTTAGATCGAAAATAATATTTTATGCATTATTTAAGGTGTTCACTTCTCATAATATTTATATTTGTTCTGTGTCTGGGTCTTAAATATATGTATTTGAGTAGTATATTTGTGATTCGTCTGATGTCCACAACATAAGTGCTTTAAACAGTTTTCATCGAGTTAGGGCAATGAATGAGATGTGAGAATTTAAACAATTATAAAAAGCTCTTAAATTTGGCCACCTTTAGAGAATCAGGAAAAACACCGATTATAAAACGTTCATGTATAAAACATTCATTTAATTTTGACCTTTACATCAATAAAAATATGGTAGGTAGTAAGGAGTATTGTTTTTATTTTTCGCCAAGGTTTTAGTCAACAAGATTGAGTGTGTACTTCAATCAAATGATGAAATTGAAATTGATCCATAAAATATCGAGCCAGCTTATATTCTAGTGTATGTTTACAGATACATTATTGTATGCGTTGGCGTAGACACTTATAATATGATCCGGGTGACGGGTCGCATGTTGTCAGCCGGTGCTGCCAAAATTTTTCAATCAATCACTATCGAAAGTGGGCACACAGTACACAAATTACTTTAACGAACCGTGACCATTCCGCAGTATCCAGAACGTTTTTTCTGGCACTTTCGTTTTCCGACGTTCATTTCACTCGCGGGCTGTTAACGAGCCGCAAATGGATCGGAGCGATGGTATCGCCGCCTCGGGAGTCGATCGTATCGCCGCGTCGCCTCAGCCCGCATATCGTGATGTTATCGGTGTCCGCATAGTGCATGTTATGGGTATAAAGAAATGCATGCATCGTACATTCTTTACTTCTCTAGGTCATTAGATATTGTACACACTATTTTAGAGAGATACCTTTAGGAAAGTATATTTATAGCACAAACTACAATAGCAAATACTAAGGTACTCTATACCAGGGGTCGCAAGAGATGATATAATTCACGTGCAACAGTGCAAGAACAGCAGCAGCATCCTCGACGGAAAATTACGCTTTGAGATTTCCCAGGCATTGGTACCAGTATAGCTAGTGGTCGGTATAACAGAAATGACCGTTCAAATTATGGAAACATGGCAACACTGACGAGATATATCCATTATTCCGACAGAAGAAGATATATCCATTCAAATAGTGTGGCTCAAATGCACAGGGCGGGGAAAGCACGCTTACCCAGCGCGGCAATTATGTACAAAAATCCTCTTTTTTAGGGGGGCATATGTCCAGCAGGACTTCCAGCGGCTGATATGTTGATGATGATGGTTGTTTATTTTGCTTGAAAGATGTAAAATCAATCTGTAACAACTAAATTGAACTCGAAAATTTTCGTATGATTATTTTTATCTATTGCGTTTACTGAATGTTGATGCTTAAAATGTTCAGCTGAGTTGAGCTCCGTTGTCATACTGTTCTACTTGAACTATGTCGGCCGGCGACGTTTGCGATCGTCATACATAGTTGCCTGCCACCTTCCAGTAATACGATCGCTTGCCGCCCTTTAGACGACGCGCTATTTTACATCACCATCAATATAGCACAGAGTTTCTTATACACAGATAAAATGTTTATTATTCATTAGCTCCAAATTATATCCAGCACTCTTAGTCACGATGAAATTTTAATTTTTCAAGAAAGTCAAAGTCAAAATGTACTTTATTCTTGTAAGTAACTTACCCAATAAAATAAATGAAAACAATAATATTTTCTGAATGGGAAGTAGTACTACAGTAATAATACTGATGAGTCTGATGATCCGACGGGATCATGAGTATGATCTAACATAATTAGGGAAATTAGGGCAACTTGAATTAGGCTGCCAGCATGAGACAGGCCTTAAATAACTTTTCCTGCAGTTTCTATACACAAACCACCAGATAATGCTGCATGAAATTACTTTTATGGTAATTTGCAACATTTATAGCTAATACATTTATGCCTAAATGGCACAAACAGTTATTTTTGCCAGAGTGACCAAAAATTAACAAATCATGATCATTAGCATACCCTAAAGATGTATCTTGCACCTTTTCCTGGAAGCTTACAGTCATTTGTCCGCCTTCTACATACCAGTTTTTTGGCCTGACCTCATTTATCTGTTATCATCATATCAGCTAAAAGACATCTGTAGTTAGGCTTCTTCAAGAGGGCCAGGAATTAGATATAGCAAATAATAATTTTTATTTGAGGGGCATAATATCGCAGGTGATAGTAATCCTGTCTTGTGCGGACGTGGGTTCGATCTCCACCCAGGATAAATACTTATATGATGATATTCATGTTTGTTCTGTGTCTGGGTGTTAGATATGTGCATTTTGTGTCCGTAACATAAGTGCTTTAAGCGACTTTTCACAGAATCAAGTTAATGAGATTTTGTGGGAATTTATTTATTAACTATCATTAATTTTGTAAATTCGCTGTTGTAAGCTCACTAATGGTTTGTCCACCTGCTTGCAACATACCGTCGCTCGTCCACTATGCGGCGCGCGACGGCGTCGATTCGCGGACGCGATGCTATCACGCGAGCGATACGATCGCGCGTCGCTTCTGTGACGGCGCGCCGTTGAGCACGAACGCTACGACGCGCGCTGCGCGCTCGCACGACGGCATTCGGCCGATTTGGAGTAGGATCTTTTGCTTTGGAAAACAGTTTTGACCTGCATACATTGTAATGTCTCACATTTTAGTATTTGTAAGTATATAGATGACTTAGAACTTGGTACACAAAAATAAAGTATAAGCTTTTTTTTTTCAAAAAGTAGTAATAAGTAATATTAGATTCTGCTTATAATTTTGGAGCTATCTCAAATTGTGTGTCTCAAACCAAGGTGTCTGTAAAAAATCTAGAATTGTTTGCTCTCAGACAATGATTGTAATTTATGTCAGGATAAAAACTATTGATATAATAATTCGCTGTTTGCCAAGAGATATAGGCATGTGTTTAAATCTCACGTAGGACGCGTACTTTTTAATTGACTAGGTATAATAAAAATAAGAAGTCGAATGCATGAAACAATATTATAAAGGCATGTATGGATGTTCCTCATGGATATGATATAAAGTAAATACCTCGTAGACAAAGTAACGAGCAGAATGCTGGTAAATGTTATAAATAAAGCACAAGGATGTGAATACAAAGCAACTCGCTTCATATCAAGAATGTAGTATATAAGTTTATCTTAGACTAATAGTCTTCTATTCATTTCCTGCGTATTTTCTGTGGATACAATAAATAGGAAGAACCTCGCAAACACCGATAAACATCAGCAATAGTACGAGTGGATGCTGTTGACAGAACTGCAGACAATAACAAAGGGAAATATGAGCCACAATATCTCTTCAAGTTTCTACCGGTGGAAGTAACGAGTACGGGAGACAGCGGGGATAATTGGCTAGAGACACTCTGGACAACAATAATTTAGCACCTACCGAGAGCTTTTCCTAATAAAAGCTGAACCAAACGATAAGCTAAAAGCTTAAGTGAAAGGTAATATTTAACTATATCGTGATCGAAATTAGCTTTAATTGCTTTACAATAAAGCTTCTTCTAATATCGTTTAACCTGTCAATTGAATCATGCTAGATATCTTTTGATTTTAAATCGTTATAAAAATGCTAGAAGTTTTCATAACACTATTTGGAATTTTATACGCAAATTGTTTATAACTACTTAATTACTTATTCACTAGGTGTTAGTGTAAGAAGTAGTCTTCGCGAAGCTTCCATGAACACATAATATATATCTTCAAATTCCTATTTGCTTGCCACAAATGTAATTGTCTTCTATTTTTTGCTCACAGCAAATGTATTCAAATTGCTCAATCAATCAATTTCGCAGCCATAAATATTGCTATGTTGTATCTGTGTTTTGTAAAAAGATAATTTGTTCATTCTTCAGTCGGATCGTGAAAATTACTATTCTAAATCTTTATGCTAACAACCGTCCCGGCACGCACTTACTGCCACATATTTGCTACACATATTTTCTGTGAGTAATGTGTGTATATTTCTTGCATTCTAGAAGCCCATTAAAAACTGGTGAATACTAAATTGCAAGAAATAGATGTTGTAGCATTTTTACTAATCTTATACTTTTTTATACATTTACATCCCACATTAGATTGTACAACTTCAAAGCTGGTGACAGTGTCATAGAATCATTCCGGGAATGAAATATTACTGGTCATATAGACTTCTGCACAAGAAACAAATAATGAGGGCCGATCAGATTTCAGTCAATGGACAATTGAACCCCTCGGAATCTGACCGCCCAAACAGCTGTGTTCCGGTTCAAAGAGTGAGAGAGGCAACGAAATTACTGGGTAATGTGATATGATTTCTTAAAGTCACAAGGTTGTCAATGCGCTAGTGGTATCCTTGCGATACCACGAGCACTGATAAACTGCTGTAACGCTTAGTATCACGCGGGCCGTTGGCTATATACTAAATCTGTAGGTAGTTTCTCAGTTCAGGCGCTAAATATCAAGGTTGAGCAGCATAGTTGGCCGCCATGCGCTACCCGCGATTGCATCGTTAGCTGATTACTATCGACGCGTGCGCATCGCCGCTCGCGTGACCGCCTCGGCTTCGAGCGCGTAAATCTTTCGCGGTGAGTTATGATCTGCCGATGTGTTGTGATCAATTGCCGATGTACTTTGAGATTGTTCGGCCATTTAGATTTATTTTCGTTTATATCTAGTACGTAACCGAGTTTAATTACTAATTCAGGGCCTGAGCAGAGAAACTGGTAATATAGGAAATGTCTGACAATTTCAAGTAGTTTTATTTGTTTTGTTTTATTTTTCCATTGGCTAAAACGATTAATTAGTATTCTAGTTTGGTAATATTCAACTTTGTATGCAACAAAGTAAGACATGATTGTACTTAAAACTGCACTTTTCAATATTCTATTAAGTATTTATTATTTTCTTGTTAGCTTTTTTCCACATTGTGAAGGGCCGGTGAGTTCGTTACTTAACGAATATTAAAGATCTCTTTAGAATAATCAGTCTTAAAACACAGTTTTCAGTGCGTACCTTTGTTCTTCACAACAATGTTTGCGTTTCTCCGGCACATTCTTTTGTTGTGACAATTTCTGTGTTACGTTGGAGGTAATATAATCAAAACAGGCCCGAGGGATGATACTCGTACCGCGCGGGAGTTCCATGCATAATGTTTTAATGGCGTTGATATTGTATTAATCTATTTTTAAAGGAAACTGGCAATGATGACACGAATCTTAAAAAAAGTTACAATTTAAATAAAAGGTAAACTCTGTGCAAAATTTCAAATTTTATAACCCTTATAGTTTAGGCCCTCCCTTGATATGTCAGGCAGTCAGCTTATTTGTTGATATATATCATAATTTTTCATCATACTAGCCATTGCCACCCACTGCTTACATAGGTGTTTCCAAGAAAGGGGGAATTTTACCCAATTGTCGGTAGAGCGCAGCTTTTGCGACAGTGAAGTTGCTGCCCACCACCGTCCTATGCATTTCAGCTACACTTCTCCGGATTCTGCCGATTTTGGTTCCTTAGTGGACACCTAGTACAAGGGGAGGTACTATTCTGTAGAATAGTCAAGTCTAACAAATATAAGTAAAAATTAATATTACTTTAAAATTATATATATTACTTATTATATATATTATACTGATGAGAATTAAATAGTACCTTCGATAAATGAAACGCGACGTGTACTTCTAGAACTTTTTTTAAGTCGACGTGACATTTCATTTGCAGGTAGGAAACTGTGAGTACCTCACCGCGCTAAACTGGCGCTAATACGGGAAAGCGGCAGTCGTTGTCACGGCCTTGGGGCATTAGAAACTGCATGACACGCACGCTGATTGTAATGTTCCTAGATTGTGAAAATTATATAAAATTTCTTTTACTATAGGTTTTACTTTCTTTTTGTTTTTCATGAAAACCTCTCTGTACTTTTATATATTAATAGTTTGGGAAGTCTGAGGCACAGTTTTTATTTAATCCAGACTTCAGAGTTTCCATTAAAATATGCATGTAACTGTTTTTGTATTAATTTATTATTATTATTATCGTGAGAACTCATGTTACTTTTTTATAATGGTAATTTAGGCATATTTGGAAAGGTTACTACTGCGTGAAAGATCAAATTCTTTATAACAGTGCGCGGTTTCAAATGATTTATGTGCACAGTCAATATTTTTGATAATAAGGCTGTCAAATGTAGCTTCCAGCATCCGTCTCCATCTTCTACCTATCAGGAACAATTTCATGTTAAAGGCCCGATAGTGTATTTGACTAAGATTATGGGTTTCAGGAAAAATAATAGTGTGATGAATATTTGTATTTGTTCTGTGTCTAGGTGTCAAATTTGATTTAGATATCACCTTTGTAATTCTTATGCTGTATTTTATCTGTAACAGGAATGCTTTAAGCTGTTTATCTTGAAGTCAGGTCAAAGTGACGTCGTGAAAATGTCGTTATTAAAAAACACAAGCCTGTGAACGATAACAAGAACACCCCTTATTCTCTTCTCTGGTTTGGTACACTAAGAATTTGTATTATGGTCGGTGCGTATGTCTGGTAATGAAAACCCTTAATATGTTTGATGATCGAAATGTTAGAATCATTTCTCAGCATTTAGTAAAAATGCAAAATGCATTGAGTAGTTGTTTTAGTTTATAGTAAATATAGCTTCATTCATTGAAATGTTTCTGTAGAAAGCGGTTAATTAAGATTACATTTTTTGTTATGCGGTACAACCCGTAATACTTTTCTACGACCCTTAAATTTAATAAATATTACTTACTTGAAGTTTCGTCTTTCGTCTTTCAATGACTAGCTACATCTCTTCCCTTGTCATCCCGCTATCAAAATTAGTCTGTGTCCATCCCTAGAGCCCAAGCTATTTCCAAGTCAAATTTTATTAAGAACCGTTCTGGCGTTTACTCGTGAAAAGGTAATAAACGAACATACAGACAGGCACACTTTCGAGTTTATAGTATTAATATGGATTATATATAGATAGTTCAGTACAGTAAATCGTAATCGCTCTGTGAAAAGCGCGATACTATTGCTCGACCATCATAGAGAAACGCTGTCACAGTCTCCTCTATCGTGCAGTATCAAGTTTATCTGTCGTAAATAAATGCGATAAAACATAAAAGCCATTCAGTCAGCTCGCGCCGGAGATTCGATGGACAATAAACCCTCGACACCTGATCCCCGACGGAGCTGGATAACGCATTTATGGTCAGTTGTAAAACAACCATACTCGATCCGGGACAAGCCTAGGTCACGCTTTTTAAGCAATAGATGACTAGGGTGCCTAGATCGGTACCTAGAGGTGTTGACTTTTGTTTTTTTTAATTAAATCACAGTTTATTAGAAAACATAGTTGTGTCGGAACGAGACTGAATGGACTTTGCCTGATAGATATAGTTGGTATAATACAATTCTTTTTTTTTTACATTGACTTGATATACCACGATGAACTTAGGCTTAAGGCTTAAGTAAAAACTTGTCAGCATCTTGGATAAACAAAGCCTTGAACGCGTGTAGTGACAGGACAAATGTACATTTTATACATGTACAATTTTATAAGACAAATGTTTAGATCCTGTTAGTTTTTATTTGAATTTTTTATGTTTCATGTTGTACTTTGCGGCTAAATCTATACAGATTAGGCTTATATCGATAAAGTTTATTAAATAAGATTGTTATTAATTATTCAACAAATAAATCTTGAAATACGAAAATTTTTAACCATGGCATTGTTTGCTTCTTGAATTACGCTTGACAACCCTCGATTGTCTCGTTTCAAATAAAGACATTCAAAGTGTAGTGCTTTGAAATTGCAATAAAATGAAGCCGGACTAGACAATTTCAGATAAAAACTTTATATATCCTTGACCTAGACCGTGCCTGGAACTTCAACGGCAAGGGCACTCTATGAGGCAGCACGACAGAAGTTTGTTTTTTTATTGATTTATCAAACTTGACAGTAATCCTTACAGGTTAAATCTAATACAATAGTGGGTCATTAACATATAACAAAACATACAAAGGCCCCATATTCAACATTAAAATAACTTGCATAACTAACTAACAATGCATACATTAGGTTTCCAAGTTCACTCAAACTGCCCGAAAAAATATCCAACGTGTCATGCATAATGTTGACTACATGAATTAGTCTGATAATTACTCTAGAATAAAGTAATAAGACATACGCGAACCACTTCTTTAATAGGTCCATTGATGGTTAGCGCCATTAACAACAAATTAAAGTTAAATATTTATATGTATTTAATTTGTAATAATATTTTATTTGTTTAATCCAATGAGATATGCTAATTACAATTTTATACAATTGACTGATGACCCTGACAACCAGTGTTATAGCATTAATTTAAACAAATAGGTCATTGAGTGTCCTACTTTAATACTAGTCTACCGGCATCAGGCAGGTCTTATAACTAAGTTTATAGCAGGTTCATTACGCGAGCCACCAGAAATGAAGCTGAACAAAAACCGGAACAAATATAACGAGTACTGGTATTTAGCGACAGAAATAGATGAGAGTGTTATCAATGCAGATGACATTATTGTAATGTATGTAAACTACTATTGTAAAGCTGATGCGTTTGTTTGTTTTGTAAAAAAAAATAGTTATAATAGTCACTCAATCAAGCCGTGCCGTACCAGCAGAGTAGAATAGTGCCTCCCTCTATACCATAAAATGGCATAAAAGGCGACTAAGGTACCGGAACCGACAGATGGTGGTATATCCATCCGAAACAATGCAGCTCATGGCGAAGATGGACAGCAGCATCCTCATCGCAAAACTGCGCTTTGCGATTGCCAACACGCTTGCTCAGCGTGGCAATTATGGTCAAAATTCTTCCTACCTTGGGAAGGCCTATGTCCAGGATTTTACTGGCTGCTATGATGATGTTGAGACACATATGAAATGTAGAGTACATATGAAACGGAGTTATAGCAGATTTATTTATCGCAATATAGACGTCGCTGCAATCGAAATTGGTGGTGATAGACATTTATTTTAATATCGCAAAACTAGGTAACCTAGTTTGACTAAAACGGAAAATATCTAGGAGAAACAACTGAGGTACCGTAATTTAGCTGAGACCTGTGTAGGTAAAGATGCCTTTTGTTTATGCGCCGTGACTGGCGTACCTGGAAACTGGCGGATGTGGAAAAAGTCTAAAAACTCTCGCCGTTTTATTTACCCTAAGTAAGCGACCTCCACCCATCGGTACAAAATAATAGTGATGTCTGTGTACTGTCGATAGACAGGCCCGATGGCACAGATGGCAGTGATCCTATCTTTTGCACCAATGGTCGTGGGTACGATCCTCACCCAGGACAAACATTTATATAATGATATTTATGTTCGTCCCGTGTCTGTCGGTGTTAAAATATGTATTTAAATATTATATTTGTGATTCCTGCGCTATTTGCTTTCCGTAAATTTGATTTGATTTGAGCCTTGTTTTGAGATGATGTAATACTCATTTGTGTACAAAATATAGTAAAATAAAAAATTACGTCATAAATAAATAAATAAATATTTGTTAAGTTTATTGTTAAATGATATAAAATAATATATTTACTGCTCTAACATATGATGGTAAATTATTCATCAAATAAATTAATTACACGAATGAAAAATCATTAATAATAACGATTGCATAACACGCAATTTGTACTAATTGATAATTCCCCGTCGCTATTAGAAAGCGTCCGTAAATTAATGCATGCATAATATAATTAATCGGCCATGACTCTGCAAAAAATGAAATGTTAAAATCATTCTGATCAATGACAGGACAGATAAAAAATACATATCTATATTTAAACAGTTCGCTACTATAAACACTGCAACAGACTCGCGCGCATTTTACGACGCATGACACGTAAGTGACGTCGATAGCCGAATTATATATTAATAGAATTGATCTTAATTGCTCCAGCGCATTTTGGAAACTGAATAACGTGAAAACAGAACTAAATTGTTGTCGATTGAAGCCTATGTGTGCTCTCAATCACGGGGTGACCTCATCTATCTGAGAGCACTCGATAAACTTAATGAACGTTGATTAGAACAGAAAAATAAAACTCACTTTTGTGGGATATTTCATCGACATGCGACCTCAATAACCCATGACCTCGGCCAACACTATTCAGTAACTTTTTCGTCGCACTCGTGTTGTGTGCTCTCACTGTTCTCTGCCAATGTTTTTAAAGCTATTTCGCTGTCTCCCTTGAACGAATCATTCACGGAATGGAGCCTTGTTATGTTTGACAAAATATACGCTGTACGGAGGCGGGAAAGGTAACATTTGCAAGTTTTAATCGTCATTTTGTAATATTGTTTTATACTTATTCACGATTTATAATAAATTAAAAGTAATAAAATTAATGTAATTTACATGTAATTACCCTGTAAGCTGAATAATAACTTTTGTAATTCCAACACATCACAAGGATATATATACTCTAGATATAAGAGTATATGTATACATCTCACTTTGTGTTTAGTGTGTTAGAGTAATAAGCCGACTCCTTTTATTTTTGAGTAATTTATTTATCTGTAATATTATTTATTGTTTCTGTTTTTATAACTTTGTTAAGTGCTATATTTTATTGACTACGCTGTTACTAACCTAACACATATTAAAACATATTAAAAATGATATCTAGTTTCAAATATACCCTTGATATAAAATATTATCTATTGTGTATAAAAATTTAATAAAGAATCTCACTTGTAAGCATCGTTCCAAACACCATACAAATTCGCATTCCTAACTTAACGGTCAAGGTTTCCACCGCAATAAAATACTATAACGTTGTTACCGATCGGAAATTAGGTCACGACACAACTTTCCCGTTTTTCCTAACCGCTGAAGTCGCTCGAACACCACAAACACTGGCTGTAACCGACCAATTTGTCTATATCCTCGTTATTAGATATTCTAGAAAAGTCCAGCTTCACTTAATGACGACTTAACCGCCACTTAGCGAGCAATCTCGGGCATAATTAAGAGAGGAGCGCTGTATCGTCATTTAGCTGGTAATTTTCAGCCTTTCATTTGAGCAGTGCTGAGGGAATCACGCATTTATAGCCACTTGATTTGAAAATAACCGATTATCATCTGTCTATGTGAAAGGAGAAAATTAATGATACTTCTAATTCTCGGTAATAAAACGCGACACCACCACTTATTTACATATTAGAACTTTATATACTGGCACGAATTAAAACTACATTTACAGTACATTAGCGAAGAGGCTGTTCTTCTATGAACGTTGAATACATTTCTTAATAGACTTTTTAAAATATTTTCCAGGCTGTCACAAAAAGGTTTCTTAGAATCACGAAGGGCCCTCGACAACGTTTTTGCCGAACTCGCTCCATTTTGTAGTACTGAATAAAAAATCAATGAAAACTCTAACTACATGTCTAATATGAAACAGGTTTCTGAAATATAGATGTGCCATAACGAGCTGTCAAAGTCTGGTTAATATTTAAATATGATAATTTATTTCTATTCACTCAGCCGAGACGAATGGACATCATATATTCGACATGTCAGCGGACGGATTATAAGCGGTTCAAATTCGCGATGTAACGCGACCCGACATAATCTGGTTAGTGTTTATAACATGATTTATGCTATTATTTATTTTTATCTAATGATTTACGGTTGTAGTACTGTAGTGTCATTAATGATAATACTGAGTCAAAGGTCAATCGATAGAGTTTAGATAACTGCTTGAGTGATGTTATATATTTATGGGAATAGATAATAATAGTTTACTTGTTATCTTAATAAAAATATCAATAGCGTAACATCCGGATCTCGGATCAAACAGTGGACCTTCAAATTAAAGAAATAACGTTTATATGGATCAAGAAGGCAAATAGGCAAAATACAGCAAGCAACGGTAATTTTATTATAATTTAACGGTAATTATTATAATAAATATTAATTATTCACATACCTAAACTACAGGGCTATTTTCGTTAATTATTTTTGTGCTGAATGTGTTCATTCAACTTTTTCAAAAGGTATGCCTACAAAAAGAAATCGATATAGACAACGCCCATCACTACTTTGTTTGCAATCGCACAGTTGCAAAAACCCACGAGATGCAGCGACGCGTCATGCAGTCTGCGGACTACGGCCGTGCCTGTACTGTAAACAAAAAATAACCACAGCCAACTCACCTCGCCCGTGCAAGAAACGACCTTATACCCACACATAAAGACTTCACCATCTACCTATCTAAATTTGCAAGTCAATCTGTTCAAACTATCTTACCGAGCACTACTGGTCTTGCAATATGTGCCGTATTCACTCGTAATAGTGGAAAAAGCAGGCGCAAAGCTAACTTTGTTGCGGTTAAGTAAAAATATATGAGAGTGGATGTAGTTGGACATTATTTAGCCGGACGTTTATCACGGATTTAAGTGGAATGCTGTAAGTGGGGTGAAATATATCGTAAATAGTATTGTTTAAACGCAAATACATTTGCACATTTAGATTATCGAATGTTTATTTCATAGGCTGATGAGTTGAACATTATGGTTCAGATACATCGCTACAGATAAGGTGAGAAGAGCAGTTATATCCCAGTTTTTATGCGTTTGTATTATTAGGTTTTTATTGCTATCTACTATATGCTTGATAGCAACTAATATTTTTGCAACAGAGCGAAGTTGGTCCACGCAGTGTAAAATAAAAGATGTCAATTTTGTCTTGACAGTGTAATAATACAGTGAGTGTTACTCACACGACGATACGGAACATACGGACTCGCAATGAGATGCAGAACCAGCCCTGCCGACCGCGAACTCCCAACGATCGCAATTAAGCAAAATCACTTTACGAATTCAACCATTATAAAATCATTAACTAAAACGACCAATAAACCGATTTCGTCCTGAAATTACCTCATGCAAAATTGCTGGTTTATGGAAAAAGAGAGCCTTTTACAGAAGTCGTTGACAGAGCTAAGTGATATTTAAGCGTCGAAAGGGAATTTATATCAATAAAAATAAAACGCATCCAGCTTTCGTCGAGTTAATGTGGACAGGTCGGACATACTTCGTCGCCGTGGTTGGCTGTTTGGGAACTCTCAAACGTACTTAAATGTGTAGTAATAATAATGAATAGTGATGAAGTTTATGTGAAAATCTTTAGCTGTGAAGAAAATGAACACTTTGTGGTTTGTTTGCGAATTGAACTTGAAACAAAAATAAATTACAACGCTCTATTTTATTAATAATCTGATATTTATTAAAATACTCCAGGAATCATAATTTAAAACCATTTTACGATTGCGCCAAATACAATTGTCACGAAATCATATAATTAACAATCATCGCGCCATATCCAACGGCAAAAATATTAAAATAACTCCAATATCCTTAAATAACAATCTATCGTATTGTGTTATCAAAAAGAATTGATGTATATTAAAATACACACACGCAATCCGAATATTTTTTATAATCGCAACCAATTCTTGGATCTTGTTTGTGCCTTAAACCGCTTCTGCTGACTGACTCTTCCGTATAGAATACTAATGCACCCGCTCATTCATGAATAGCCGATGTCGCTATTAAAACGACATGTCAAGTGCCTATTGCTTCCTCGCTTCCATATATTGAGCTCCGGCGAAAGCTTCAAAGTCAGTGGATAACGCACGATCTGGATTTTATGCGTCTTATGCATTCGTGGTTCCCGGTCTACACGCAGGTCACGTTCGCTAATGGTTATGGTTTCCTTCGCAAGAGGACTATTATCTTTACGGATTCACGCTGAATTATTTCAAAGCTAACTGTTGGCAATAAAATATTCTCGTTTCGTCCGTACTGTTTCATTTGTAGCATTTAGTTTTGCCACTGTATCTTTCAGTTTATTAATTCCAACTATTATGTTACTGGGAGTTAATAGATGTGTTCGAGAAAGAAATAGAAATTTATGGTCTGTAATTGCGTAGGAGACTTCGTGCGTGAAGATTAAAATAATCTATTATATGACAAGAAAACAAAGAAAAAACTTCTGAGAATGACCATAATAGCGCACTATTTCGCAAAAAGACAGTTTTTATGTAGCGTCGAACCATAAAACAGTTTATTCCAACCGCCTCTCGCCCGCCGGCTGCGAGTCGGTGAATAAAACATTCTATTACCTGAAACAAATACAAACAATCAATTGAATGCCTCCTCGAATAATGAAAATCACAACTGTACATATTTATTCATTCATTCAACCCCAAAGATTGGGGAATCCAGTTTGTGCAAATTTTCTATTGTCTGGTCTAGACTTATTTGAATATTCAGTTATATTGCGATTAAATTAGTTACTTGTAAAACTCTGAAGGGCCCGATGGTGCAGAAGGTAGTAACCCTATACAACTAGTATACTCGTATGTGTATTGCCGGATATTTTATGATATTACTATTTTTAATGGAAACCTACAAGAGTCAAAAACGAATCTAATTTCATGATTTTTTATTTGATGATGAAAATAAAATTCTAAATCAGAGTATATTTAGATATTTTTTTCGGTCACGTTTGAGACGTACGTCCCTTATATCTCTTCATATCATCTATATTAATATTTATTCATATATTGATGTCCGAAATTTTATTTCAAGTGAAGTAACGCTTTTCGAAATTCGTAAGTTACAATTGTATATCAATATCGGTCAGTTATGAAATTAACTTACTTGTAATAATAGACAAAGCCGTTTTTCTGCGATCATGACCTGTTATCTGGGGGTAAAGGTTGCTACATCATTAATATTACGTTAATCGGTTGTAAATACGATAATGGCATCGTTATTGAACTAATTATAAGTATGTTCATTCAGGAGGTCACGTTATGTCGTATTTATCTGGTTTGCAAGATTGTTGCAATATCGCTTCATCGTACAATGACAGATACTTATTTTAATTTAATGAACTTAAAAATCAACCCAAATCAATATTTTTTTTAAAACTAGCCCCATCATTTAAAAAAGTTTGTATGTTTGTTGATTAAAAGCATACCAAGCCTGAATCTGAACCAAATAAAGTAGAAAGCATTTTTGCAATATTTACATTAAGGTGAAAAAAAATTTTTTTTTTCTATAAAAAAGCGAAACATTTTCGTACTAGTATTTTTTATAAAGTATAACAACTGTTAGGTGTCACAATCTGATCAAAGACCATTTGAATCAAATAAAAACCGATATAGCAAGGGGCTGGGACATTCAGCGGCCATCGTATACATCCCTTATATGTACTTGTGTAGCGATCCCAAATCTGCTTAGGGCCCACTCCATGCTCCCGAGATGATAGGCTTTCAATTGAGGTTAAATTAATAAAGGTTGCTTTCAGGTTGAAGCTTAATTCCACGGGAAGTATCGGTCAATAAAATTAACTTAACTAAAAATGGATACTGAACATAACGAGATGATTACGAGGATATTTTTGAAGACATTATTTCGTAACCGTTCAACTTTCAACAATTAACGCTCAAGAAGAAAGAAAAAAAAATCTAGTAAATTTTAGCCTGTATTTAAAAAGTTTGTGATATAGTAATTCTTCGTGAAATGGTTTTTTTGACAGAATAAATTGTAAATTTAATTTGTTTGGTTTTCTTTTAAAAGGGAATAAGTGAAACATCTTTTGAATTAACATCCCATAAAACAAAAAGGACCCCGTCATAAAAATTAATATTATTCGTCTTAATTTCATCTAATTACGTGTAATCCAATTAAATTACAAGCGGTACGTTGGAAACCAGAATTTTATAATGAAGGGATTTCACAACACTAAACTTTAAGATTCTTGCTATAGAAGAAAGTAACAGTTAAATATACAATAAGAAGAAAAGCGGCGCCAAGCGGATGTTGTTGGAATTATAGATTATTTTGTTATCATTCCTAGCATCAGCAGCTTCTGTCTGTAATATTTGAGCAACATTGTCTAGTTTCATTTAATATCAGATGAACGTAATCAACATAGGTAACGGAATATATTACATTATTGTTTATAAATACATTAAGCATATTAAAATATAATATACATTCTTGATGTACTAGTTCGCGCACAGTAAAAATTGGTGGTATCTATCAGACGTGTAGGACCAGGGTGGGAATCGAACCCCTTGACGCATAAAATAGGATCAATACCATCTGCGCCATTGGGCCCGTCTTTACTAACTAGTGTATTGTTATTAGCGTCAACATTATTAGTACAATACGTTTGGGTAACCGCCTGGTTTACAGAGGCCAGTTATAAAAAACTGCAATTGAAAAAAAATACATGTTTTTATTATTAAAAAATACCCTGAAATAAATTCATAAATAGCACAATTGGTATTAATCTGAAAATTGCAGATGTTTTCGGTTAGTCATCATCATCATCATCATTATCATCATCATGATGATACCAGACATTGGAAGTCCACTGCTGGACATAAGCTTCTCCAAGAAAGGAGGTTTTTTGCCTATTATTGCTGCGCTGGGCAAGCGTGTTGCTAATTTCAGAGGGCCGCTTTTGCGACGGGGATTCCGCTACCCATCCCCCACCATTTCATTCCCCCATGCATTTGAGCTGCACTGTTTCGGGTGGATATACGGCCATCTGTCGGTTCTGGTATCTTAGTCACCTTTCACGACAACTGGTGTAGTGGGAGGTGCTATTCTACTCTACCGGTACCTCAAGGTGATTAATAAAGAACATTACAAGTTATTTCGAAACATGTCAAAAGGGTTACCAAAAACGACCTTAAATGATCACATAGTTTGAAGACAAGTCAACAAAGAATATTCGATAGCAACTCAAAAGCGACCACGTAATTAAACATCGACACACCACTGCCACTTTCTATAAGTCAGAGTACAAATATCATAATTCATATCGTAATCAACACTTGCATCACCAAACCAATTTCCATTGGCGCCGATTAAGAAACACAGATCAATACAGGAGACAATATAGTAGCGGACAAACAAACAGACGCCGATGAAGATTAGATTGTTATTGGGCAATTGAAAGTGAAAGGTAATGGGACTGTCTCGCGTGTTGACACCGTTATTAATGCTCCCTTACAGATCGATGATAAATTTAACGTCACATGCACTATTGTTTTCATTTGACATTTTCTTTTTGTAATACTATTCTCGCTTTGTCCATCTGATATGAAGCAATTGCCTTTTATTCTGTTTTGGACAAGGAAGACTATTAACAAAAAAAAAACTCTAAAGATAAGTAATATTTAGTTTTCTACTACTAATGGATAGAGGTCGAGTAGAATAGTTTGAAGGTGTCGATGACATATTTTTTATTAGACTAGGTCTACAAACAAGCATACAGTCCGCGTGATAGTAAATGTCAATGCAGCATATATAGATGCTTGTAATATCACAAGGATATCACTAACGCGTTGCCAACCTTTACCACATTTTTACACATTACCCAATAAATTTACTGCCTCTCTCACCCTTCAGACCGGAACCGTAATAGGTGAGAGTGAGGTACCAATGCAGCCTACCTTTTGTATGAAGTCTACCTCGTGTATGCATATTCACACGTCGTTATATGCTTTACAATTACCACTACATTCTTCTTTATTTCAAACTAGTTGTGGCAACGACTTCCGACTCCGCGTGGAATAGTTATTATTTTGGGTACCATACCTCTTTTACCTTAACTTATATAAACTTTGAATGTCATGTTTATTTATATCGAATCAATGGCTTCAAAATAAGTTTCTAATTTCTAGCTCCAAAAATAGCAATACTACCATACAACTTTTCATCCCCCTTTTCTACCCCTCACAACCCTTTTTTTGAATAAAAAAATCCTATATAAATATAAAGGCTTATAGCCTATGTCTTCTCTCAGGGTCTAAAGATTGTCTGTGCCAAATTTCAACAAAATCGGTTTAGAGTTTTAAGCAGGAAAGCGTAACAGACAGACAGACAGACAGACAGACAGACAGACAGACAGACAGAGGTACTTTCTTATTTATAATATTAGTAGGGATATATACAAAAATCTCCAAAAATATCTTTTGAGCTATATCCAGCATCGGACGTCCTATAGTTTAAGAGATGATAATAATACTGCCGCGTTTGCAAACAGGCTCCCCGGCTTGCCAATGACGGTCCGTAGTCCCCGTAACCTGAACGCTCACAATATGGGAAGGATATGGCTGAACACAATCAATATTGCAAAGCAACAATATGAACAGATTACTAACTTTGGTATATAATAGAAACATCTGTCACCGTTAGGAAACATTAAAGTAACGAAGTAATCGAACGTATATATGTAGTATATAGCGTTAGAAAAACCTTTAAAAGTTGGTTTTAATATATATAAACAGTGAACGCAAAAAATTAATTTAGACATTAACATATTTTTTGCGTTTAAACAATAGAAAACATTACAAAAGAACATTAAAACAAGTTTGGACGCGTCAGGTACAAGAAAAATGAAGAATAGGAGTATTATATTTAATCTGTACGGCACGTAGACATCGATCACTGAGCCTCGAAGCATTTTGGTTCCGTTCAAGAACATAGTATTAGGTTTTTTATCATTTCACGTATATGTATATATAGCGTTTGCACCTCACCATTTCACCATAGTTTAAAATTTTTAGAAAGCATTCAGTCTGTAACTTGGAACATTCTAAGTCTAAAGGGTAAATTTAAAGTAAATCCTGGAACAGGAACTATGACAGGGGTTGCTTTGACAAGTTGATATTTGAATTTGAGGATATTAATTTGTATTTATTTTCTGTAGTCTTTTGAAATTAATATCAAGCAAGCATCAACATAATAAATATGATAAATGAGCTGCGCAGGTCGTCAGCTCCGAGATAATAGAGCCGATATAGCCGTCTGGTCCAGCAATTCCCAAACTATTATCCGCAAAGAATATTTAAAGTTCAACTTCACAGATCAATCATACCGAAGTGTGCCACCAATTTCTAGCAAAACACGCTTTAGGCTTATGCCTAGTGGATTTCTTTTCTAGGTTTGGGAAGCGGTGTCGTCGAGCCGTCAAGACAACGCAACAGGGTGAAGGTTTACACGCGCGCCTCGGGCGAGCGTGCGGCTCTTCGGCGCTGTGTGATTTACACTTCGCTTGGGAGGCAAATCACGAATTAGTTATATTATTGTTGCGAAATAGGTTGCATATCATTGAGCAATATATTGAACAAACTGGCGGAAAGTCCTATGGAACGAATACGTACACAATTTGTTGGTTTTTAATAAGTGAAAGTCGATTTACTTGTGAATTAGATTTTATTTAACTGAATAAAAATTATACATGTAAGCTTAATCATAGTGTCACGGAATAGAGTGAGCGACAGAGAATATAATAATATATAATAAGTATAATATAGTAATGAAGAATAACAATGAAGAATAGACAATAGCAGAGACACACACTTCCACAGAGTTTATTGGTTACACAGAGTAATATAAAAGAAGGCTTGGAATTTAAATTATCATTTTAAATTTTTTACAAAAATAATTTGCGTAGTTTCGCGTCCTTAGGATACTTTTGTTTTTTTGTGATCAAAATTAGTCTGTCGTTCTCACACCGGTAATCTGCCTCTGTAAAAAATATTATGACACTTTTTTGTGAAATTAAGTCAAAAAAGTATTTTTGTTTGCAGAATATAAGTTCACACCGCCAACCATACATTCACTTGCCTGCCTACGAGTTAAATAGTTTAAATCAACCGTGTCATGGATATCAGACAACAAAGGAATTATAAATGTGCAACTTAAATAATAATAATAATTATAATAAATTCTCACAACATCTGACATTGACTTGACTCTGTGATAAGTCCCGTAAAGCATTCGGTATTACAGACATCAGACAACAGAGGAATCACAAATAAAATACATCTTTTTAACACCCAAATACAAAACAAATACAAGTATCATCATGTAAATATTTTTCCTGGGCGGGGATCGAACCCACGACCTTTGACAAACAAAGTAGGATCACGACCATCTTTGCCATCACGCCCGTGGAATAGCAATTAGTCACAATAATCATCATGATCATATCAGTCATAGAACGTCCAATGCTGGATATACGCCTAGTGGATTTTTACTTATAATTGCCGCGACGGATAGGTGTGGTGGTTATCGCAGAGAATGGCGTTGGTATGGGAAGAATATATCGCCATCTGTCGGTTCTGATATTTAGTCGCCTAGATATGAAATATTTATGCCAGCTTTTCCAACTTTCAATAAGCTCCATTAATCCGTTCAAGCATCCACCCTGACATCAAGACTAAGGTTTTCTCGTTTTTATATTAGAAGTATTTTATTGGTTTTATATATAACATAAACATAAACAATTTTTTATTCTTTGTTCATATTATTATTTTAAATAAAATTTACTATTTCTATACCCAGAGAAATTTGCGTAAAATGTCATACTTAGAGCATTACCATTACAAATAAACAAACGGATGTTCTATTTAAATATTAATACTACGCCTACATATCAGCTTATTACTTATATATACTTCTCCATACGGACTCTACGATGCTATATCTAGTATTCTTTGGTGAAGGCAATATTCCTGAAAATATTCGAAGCGTATTATTAAATTACACTAGCAAGCCATGTCCTGCTATATGTATGTAATTTTTCACTCTCAGACTCTTTACGCTGCGCACGCCAGTAGTTACCAGTCTTTTAAGCTTTTTTTTTGGGCCGCAACTATTTGTAAGGAAGATAAGGGGATAATATCATCATCATCATCATAACAACCGATGACCTACCTATATAATAACAGATAGTAAAGAGCATCCCTCTTTACTGGGTGTAAATGTATATATTTTATGTCTCGACTAAACCAAACATATGTGGAATTGACAATAAAATATCCTGTCAATGAATCCTGTTCGAAATTGGCTGGGTTCTTAACCACCAGAACACTTTAGAACAAGGTTCCCATGTGAACAGGGCCTATGCATTACAAAATGGTAATGTTACAATAGTAAATTATAGTTGTCGGCCCGACGTAGAGGCACAGAGCTTCATACCCATGGTGTAACACCTGACCTTACTGAGACTTATTTAAAAAACAAAATCTAGTTTTCTCCTCACCTTCCTCATCATACCAGCTATTGAAAATCCACTGCTGGACCTATGTCTGAGGCCTATGCCTTCCCAAGAAAAGGAGAATGTTGCCCATAATTGCAGCAGAATACCCCATTCGTGTTGGCAATCGCAGAGCACAGCTTTCGCGGCAGGGATGCTGCTGCCCATCCCCGCCCTGTGCATTTGAGCTGCATTTTTTAGGATAGATAAACTGCCATCTGTCGGTTCTGGTACCTTAGTCGCCTCTTACAACACTTGGTACAGGGGAAGGTACTATCCTACTCCGCCGGTACCTCGCGTCTCCTTGCATAATATTAGATTTAGTTTTTTAGAATAGATGAGATAGGGTTATTTTACTGGCAGAAGCTGGACTTCCTTTTGCCTTCAATTTTCTTGGATCAAAACAAAATAAATTGGACAAACTTTCCACGCAATGAAACAAATAAGTAAACTTTTTTACCACAAACTGTCCGTCACAATCATTCCGGAAGTTCGAATAATTGGAAACAATATGTTTCGGTCTCGTTAAAGTTTACCGATATATAAATATTAGTCTGTGATGTCTGATCATCAAAAATTATTATTTACGATAAAATAGTGTGTAACATATTTTTTTATAACTTTTTTATATTTGTATTGTTTTTTTTATTTGTCTGTGTATTGAAATAATTAAAAAACCCTATTAATCATCGCTTATAAAGTATCTCTGCAATCAATTTCTTCAACGATGGATTTCTTTTTGTGAAAGATACAAGTTTGAGGCGCCTCAATGTAAGATTGGAAAGGCAGTAACATTAATAGTTGCTCGAAGCCCTACGGGTGTACATGCAATACTGTCAGGACTCCAGAGCTAGCCCTATGAAGGGTCTAGGAAGAAGCTATCTGTGGTTCAGCATCGATAAATATTTAATTTTAAAATAATCTTCGACGGGGCCTGATGGCGCAGATGCTACTGATAGATATTTGCCCCTATCTCTTATATGAAATATTTTGGTTATGCCTACCAGTTGCCATCCTATGGCTGATATCGTTTCGGCCATGCAATCGACCCGTAGTTTATTTCAGGTAAAAAACTGTGTAAAGCACTAGATATTTCTTTTTGTATAGTTCCTCATCAACACTGCATTATGAAAGCGCGCCGCGACGCTGAAAGCAAAAATAAACAGATGGAAAATGAAAATCTAATCAACTGTATTGCTTTTTCATTTTGTGTCGACTGTTGAAAAAATAACGTAACAGTTCTGTGATGAAAAGCCTTGTTGGCTGTGACTAGAGAAGCATTAACTTTAAGTAACGTTTGATAAGAAGAAAGCATATAACATTTAACTAACAACAAAACAGTTCTCAAGAGTACACTAAATTTAGAGTTGTTGAACAGACTTCAGAGCTTCGAAGTAGGACGTCGGAGTCCTACGACTCAAATAAAGGTCACATTCTCCCACTGAAGCACCATTACAATTAGTCCTCGCATTGTTATGTTCCACTGGGTTGTTACTGGTGGTATTTATTCGGTAGTACAAATTACATTTACATCTATTATTATAAACGCAAAAGTTATGCTGTCTGTCTGTTAAAGTGTTCTACATATACCGGCGAAACGATTTTTTTAAATATACCATAAGAATTCTTGGAAAATGCAAAAGCAAAGGTACTCCTCATACAAAAGTCATCTGCATTGAAACCTAACTTTTGCTTATTTGTATCGCTAGATAGCAATGTTCGCAGTGATGTCTACCGGTTTGAAGGTTGAGAGAGACAGTGAAAATGCTGGGTAACGTGACATAATATCTTCAAGTCACAAGGTTGCCAACGCGCTAGTGATATCCTTGTGATATTGCGCGCGTCTATAAGCTTAAGTGACGCTTATTATCACGCGGACTATATGTTCGTTGACCTGATGTAATAAAAATAGAAGGCTATTTTGGATGCAAGAAAAGTTTCTGTGGGAATGAATATAAAGTGAAGTCATTACAGGCAAATATATAATTTCTAACTATAAATTATAGAATGCCCTTTACTGGACAAAAATCTTCCCTGTAAAAGGGAAATCACATAAATTGTTGTCCTGGGTGAGGTACACGAAATGGTGCCTTGAATTCACTACCTTTGGTATACAATATAGGATATCTACCGAAATTCAGGCCATCGGGTCCATCATATATATACATCTTAATAAATTTGCGTACGACATAATGGTACCATTCCTCTGACTGATCAAAATAAACTCCGTATTTTAAGTGAACAGGCTGCCTTCAAATAAGCTACATTAAATTAAATACACGTGAAAGTGTGTGCCAGCGCAGCTGTTCGACATTAAAACAACTGCGGTGGAGCAATTGGCTCGATTCAATCCAATTACGCAGGGAGTCAAGTTAAATCACGTCTCTAGTCGACATTTTTCACATCAATCGATACGTTTCAATCTAGAGAACTCGGTAACGAGTGCGCGGGCGCATTCGTTAATTATTACGTGACAGCCGATCATTAATGATTAAATGAATTAAACATGGCCAGCGTCGGCACGGGCCGGGTGCGGTATAGGTAATGTTCTGCACGGTTGGTTCAATTTCGATATTTTAACTTTATAAATAGATTCCTATCTATCATATCATAAGGAAATGTGATATAACATTTGATAACATTTAACAATATTATTAATGGATAAATCTAATTAAAGCCAAATAATAAATGTATGCTGTGACACATAAACAAATTTTTTTATAAGCAAATAAAACACCACATGTATTCCTTTGTCTGACACAAATCTGTATTTTTATGAAAATTTTACAAATCAAATTAATTATATTAATAAATGCTGTAGGCACTGGCGAAATAGCATTGTACTTTCCCATATCCGGTGTTGTAAGAGGCGACTGAGGTACCGAAACCAGCAGCATCCCCATCACGATGCTACGCTGTGCGATACCACCACGCTTGCCCAACGTAGCAATTATGGGCAAAATTATCTGTTTCTTGGGGAGGAATACGTCCAACAGTGGATAGCGATTGATATCTAATAATAAATATATAATAAAGTATAAAATAATAATGTTTTAAGGTTAAGAGTGTCGCAATTCAAATCATTGACACATGGACAATTTGGAATGAGCCAGCGGACCACACGCGGTGTTTTGACAACACTGTTCTTGCGGTCACTTTAACAGTACTTAAAATAATACTTCATCGTTATGATCGTATTAAAACAACACTAGAAAATACCTCTTTAACTGTACAACATATTGTATTTTTAATAAGTCTGTTAGAATTATACGAAAAAAGAAACTTGTCAACCACTTGGATTCAGACTTCAGACTAGACTCAATCCTACATGCCTTCTGGTCCGGAAAAATAATACAATTCACACAACATCTCATTCGTATACCTGACTACGAAATTGGATTACTTGTGTTACAGACTTAATACAACAGAATAACTAGATGCATAATACTTAAATACATTATACACAGCACTCCCGTCGTGCAGCAATGCTCTGCGTTTGCAACCATTTTTGCCCAGCGCGGTAATTATGGGCAAAAACCTCCCTTTCTTGGAGAACAGTTCTACGGCTGAAATCATGATTTTGATATAAATGGCTGTATTATATATACATTATTATACACTATTTTATATACTTAGTCTTAGAACATATACAAATGTTCATCGCATAAATACATATTTGTAGCATAAAGCCTACTTGTGCGCCGTGAAGCCTGTCGCAGTTACATATTTATACTACCGATACCTTAATAGAAACTATTTTTTTTTTCAATATGTCTTTCATGATGAGAGCTAGGCTATTTTTTCTATGTTAAAAACACACTACGTTACTTGCAGACACTTGAAAATTCTATTACAAGTTTGAAGCAATTGATAAAGAAGATACCAAACACTTCTATTTAACACGTATATTGTACAAGTGACAAAAGATATGCCTTTATATAGGATACTGTACACAAAAAAATTTAGTATAAGTATAATATTTATTTAGCATAGATATAATATATTATCCTTAAGCATTTTAAAATCAAAATCTATTCGTCTCTCATTATTTCTATCTTAGTAATAAAAGGAAGGAAGAAAGGAAAATTATACTTAAGGAAGTTTATCGTATTTTCCTATATTACCTTACTAAGAAAGACTCGATAGCGTTTTTTCAAAATAAATGGCTACTAAAATGAGATTATTTTATATAAAAAGATAATAAACGAGCAGCACATAGTTTTATATGATTACTAGCGGTTGCCAGCGACTTGACCTGCGTAGGATTAGTACATTTTTATAACACAAGGAATACTATTGCGATCCCAAGCCTATCACACTTCCACCTACTTACCAGTTTATAACGCTTACTTATACTTTATTCGGTTAATTGATGAAATTTGGCTTTTGGATAACTTTAACCGTCGAGCAAGATACCAATTTTGATCTCAGAAAACAGAACTCCCGAGGGAGTATCTAGTTGCTACGTCAAAACTTGTCCTCCTTATTTTACCTACACGTGTATATGTCACAGAACTCTTAAACTGATGGATCGATTTCTCTAATTCCCTATGTTTCAAATGTCATCCTTCAAGAATGAGGTGGTTGTTTACATCTGATGATTTTTACATACATATAATGTATTTTTATTCTAACTTATACCAAATAAATTTGAATTCAAGATAGCCTTACTCGTTCTCTTTAGTCTTAATGTGTTCACATTGTTTCTGTCATTTGCAATCAATTGCTGTCTATATCATCCATATAAGTGCAATCGTACATGTTATGTTTTATGTTATTATTGATAAAAAATGCAGTGCAAGAGATTTGAGGTGCTGGCACTGCCGTGAGGTACCTAGGGTCATAAGAGGCGGTACTAAGGTACCAGAATCGACAGATGGCGGGGCATAGTAGCTCAAATGCATAGCGTGGGGATGGGCAGCAGCGATTGGCAACACGCCAATTTTGCCCAGCACAGCAATTGTGAGCAAAATTCTACCTTTCTTGGGGAGGCCGACAGTGGACTTCCAATAGTAATAATGATGATGATAAAAAGTTTTGAAAACCAATTTAGTAATGACAAAAATATTATGTCTTTTTTATATTCAAACTTACAAACTTTACCACATTCTACCCGTAACTTCAGAGCAGATCTGTCCAAGGTTCGAACCCACGATACACCATTCCTACATCAACGCTCGTCGCCCGTCAGCTCCCAATTGCCTGATTGACATCCGCCGCTGCTGTGTGAGTGAACTGATGTAGTAAGTAGGTGAAGGCGATAGTTTATCGACACTTGACGCCATTATTGTTCAAATGATCTTGTTTACAATTGGCACAAACGTGTTTGCGATAATGAGCGATTGTCTCGATTAATCGTTGAAGTTGTGCGGTTTTTGTATTGCTATCGGAAATGTAATTGTTATATATTTATGTTTTCTTCTTAACTATGGCATAGTTATGTTGTTTTTTAAACATTAATCTAATCTGATTACTTATCCATATAAAAACACATTCATAAAAAAAATTAGCATTTTTGTTTGTAACGAATGGGCTCCAAAACCATATAGACTCGATTTTAATTTTATATCAGGTATCTATAATCTTCGAAAGTAATATAAGCTTTATATTATTCCCAAATTTTTATGAAAAAGGATGTAACGCGGTCAAAACCTTTTTTTATTTTTTTGTTAAAGTTAATAAAAAGAAGTTTTTGGTATTTACACGCGTGTAAGAAAAGATATATGGAGCCACAGCCTTCCAAATCTGTGAATGTGTGTATATTATACTTGTTTTTATATAATACAACACCACACAGACTTAATAATTCAGAACCAAGTAGAGTGTTATATTAAATCAAATAAATGTTTTTCTTTCCTTCTTCCTACAACATAAACTCACGCACATTGCTTACTGGGGTAAAAAATTACCATGATTTTCCATTCTATATATACTTTGCTTACTCTCTGGAGGTTCACAGTTATGTTTATATAAAATATTTTGTGAGTTACAACCAAGGAAGGAGGTTTTTTGCCCGTAATTACCACGCTGGGTAAGCGTGTTGGCAATCTCAAAGCGCAGCTAACGCCACTGGGATTCTGCTGCCCATCTCTGCCCTCGGATGGATATACCGCCATATGTCGGTTCTGGTACCTTAGTCGCCTCTTACGACACCTGGTGTGGTGGGAGGTACTATTCTGTTCTGCCAAAACCTCACAGCCTGTTAAAAGTATTTACTGTAATTTTATGTGTAACATTAAATATCATATTGTTAACTGTCACTAATCTGTAGGTTCGGTTTTGATTATTTTGCTGAGCACAGTTTTATTGGAGAGGCGCAGGTCACAGCTGTACCTACAATTCGTTTTAAGATCTAAAATCGTGATTCATCATTATCATCATCATATCAACCATTAGAAGCCCACTGCTGGACCTATATACCCTAAAAAGGGGGAATTTCGCCCATCGCCTATTAGCCCATCTGCGCCATGCGCTTTTGAGTTACACAGTTTCAGATGGATATACTGCCACCTGTCGGTTCTGGTACCACTAGGAGGTACTATTCTTCTCTGCCGGTACCCAACGACCTTGACGTTTACGTTTACTCAGTAAATATTAATGTTTAATTATACATTATCGCTGATTGGTAATACGAATAAATATGTTTAATTTAATTTTAAAAATAATAAAATATATTTATAGGCGCTTGTTGGGATTAGAAGTGCGGTCGTAAAGGACGAACATTAACGTTTAATGAACATTTTATTCCTTGCTCATTAAATCGAGTTTATAAGTAAGAAAATTTTAGGCCTAATGATTTTATAATAAATAACTATAAAGCTTTTTCATGTTCCATTTAAACATAAAAACGGAATTCCTTCTTAATGTAATTTTTACTTAAGAAATATTCCTGTTCTTTGCCATTTAAATGTCCTTTACTTGATTAAAGTGATTTATGTCAATGCAGTAGAGTCTCACGAGGTAATTATAGTGGCATTACGGTAATCCTATCAGGCGTCATATTTTATTATTCATATTTAATTTATCAATATTAATTAATTATTGTAATATATATACAAGTAAACAAAGATTCTGTATTATTTTTCCCAATACCAATCAACAAATAACTGTTTTTCTACAAATATGATACTTACTGACACCATACTAACTAAAAGTGAAAAAAGACAATAATAGACTATTTTCGAAAAGTAAATAAATTATTTTCTCGAGATCAAACAAATAAAATTTTAAATATTTAACCAGAATAATGCAAGCAATCACTCAAACAAGCTATTTTAGATTTAAATCTACAATAATTACATGTTTTATGTTTGGTTATGATAGTTACATAAATATTTTAAACTATCAATACGCAGCAGCTTTTAGTAAAGAAAGGTAATGGGATGGAACTTGCAATCTTACCAAAAAAATGTATCTCACAATGAAATAAAATGGATAAAAAATAATGCCAATAAGTTTTGATGTGTGTGGCATTCTTCTTTGTAAGTTAACAGTTTATATTCCTTGTACAGAACTCTGACGTCTGACCACAACATTCTCTTGGGTAAGTTGGATAGTTTGTTGAGATATACAAAAAATACAAGTCAATCTATTGTTAGACCACTTTTCAAAAAAGGTAAAAAAGACAATGTAAATAAGTATCGAACTCTTGCTCCTATTCTATCAACATTTTGAAAGGTGTACGTATACACAAAGAGATCCATTAGATATTTTTATCTATCAATTAATATTGAAATATAATGCTACAAAGACTTTTCGTGGAAAGCATATAAAATAAAATATGTAACAATACATTAGTTTGACAGCCGGCATTCAAATTAATATATATTTAAAGAACTATAGAAATTTAACACAACGTATTCTACGTCGGGAGCAACTTCCTACGAGAAAAGAAGATGTTTAAGATTCGCATATTTGAGACCGTCGTGATATTCACCGTCAGAAACTCTTGTTTATTTGATAAAGTAAAAGTAAAAATGTCAAATACCTATACTTTAACTGCGAGGTCAATTGAAAGTTAAACATAAATGGTGTAACGATCGAATTTAATCGATGCACATCCCTTATCGATACTGGATCAAAGCATTGATACTTGGATTTGTATCAGACGACTATTATGGGATCAAACGTTGGTCCGATGCTACTAGCGTATTTAAGTAAAGTTAAATTTAAATTGTGAAGTGGTTGGGAATTAAGTTTCGGTTATTTAAGGCAGCAATACTAATGATCTCTATGAGATTATAAGTTCATGAAAAAGTTCAAGATAATCTCTTTGCCGCTTACTTTGCGGTTTTGTGGTATATCTCATTTAATTTATGTAAACCAACGCACGAACTCAGCTGTTTGGTACCGGCGGAGTAGAATAGCACCTCTTCGTGTACCGTAAAAGACGAATTAGGTACCAGAACTGACAAACGGCGTTGTAGCCATCTGCAACAGTGTAGTTCAAATGAATAGGGCCGGTATGGCAGCAGCATTCCCACCGTAAAAAAATTGACACAGACAATCTTTCGACCCTGAGAAAGGACATAGGCTATTTTTTAATTCGAAAAAAGGGTTGTGAGGGGTCGAAAGGGGGGATGAAAAGTTATATGGAAGTATCGCTATTTTAGGAGCTAGACACTTGAAACTTATTTTGTAAGCCATCGATTCGATATAAATAAACATGACATTTAAAGTTTATATAAGTTAAGGTAAAGAGGTATGGTACCAAAAGAAAACTATTCCACACGGACGAAGTCGCGGGCACAGCTAGTTTTAAATATAGATAAGCAGGCGTCGTAGCAATCGCAGAGCGTAGGTAATCTTTGCGTAGCGACGGGAATGCTGCTGCCCAACACCGCCTTTGAGCTGCGCTAACTTTGAGCGATATACCGCCTTCTGACATTTCTGGTACTTCAGTCACCTCTTACGACACCTGGTATAGCGGGATGTAATATTATACTCTGCTGCTACCACAAAGCTAGGATCGTTTATTCGTTTCCGTAGATAGCATAAGACATATCTCAAAAACGTGGAAACGTGGAACGTGGAAACTAAGTTGGTTTACATTACTTTTATCGGCTTAGTTGAATCGACGACATGTATGGGTTAGGTTTCTGTCTGTGTGTTTCGGTTCATAATACAAGCATAAAATAACCTAAGTTTGAACCCGAACGACTATTGTGTTAAGTGCTTACCAAGTATTTATTACTTACCAAGGGCTCACCCTCGCGTCGCGAAATTCTTCCAGTCAGCATTATTACGACCTACATTTTCAACAAACACGTTTTAGCCAATTTTCGCGTAACATTAATTAATTATACACTTAAACTTTCTTTATTAATAACTCCGTCCGTTTGTAAAATCGCGAAAATGTTATTTAGTAGAATATTATGTGATACAGGTGGAGTTTGTTATCAGTGTCGTATGAGGCGGCCGATGCATCGGAACCTACAGGTGGCGGTATATTCATCAGGAACACCTTAGCATTAAGGCTTAAATGGTAAGTTTAGGCTTTTGGGTCCCAGAATCATGGTAATTAAGACCATATACATATACCAGCGCCTTGCGTTCTACCCACGCTAAATTGATGAACAAACCTAGTATCACTTATGCTACTCCATAATTGGTCCTCGCGTGATGTTATATAGCCTATCTTGATCAAAAAAATCTAACACTGAAAAAATTTTTTTAATCAGACCAGCGGTTTTTGAGATTTACGCGTTCGAACAAACAACCAAACTCTTCAGCTTTATAATACGAGTATTAGCATAGATTATGATCTTGACAGCCCTGACCGCGCAATCGGTAGTGTTACTATCTTGTACAAAGAAGGTCATGGGTTCGATCTCCACCCAGCACAATGCTATTAAAGACAGTCAGAACAAATATTTATATATTTAATATATAATGTGATATCCGTAATACAAGTCCTTTAAGCGATTTACATATCTCGCAGTTAGGTATGAGATGTGGTGTCAATAATAAAAAAGATAATATATTATATACGAGTGAACGTAGCCATCTAAAGCTTCAAAAATCATGACAAAATGACAGTAGATCCCCTGCAAGCCCAGAGGTTGTAGTTTATAAATGTGCTGTAATATCTGCACGAGATAACATTTATTGTGCGAGTCGCTACGCTGATGGTGATGGTTTGTGCGATCCGATCCCGCCGCTGAAACACAGCACCAATAGTCTAAAAGAAACACAAACATAATTCATTCTGATCAACTTTTACCCAAACCTTACGTCGTCGTGACTATCTCGCTTCGTTACAAAATTTTGGAGAGTTTTAAAAACAGTTGCCTTAAAGTAATCAAAACGTCGAACAAAAATATAAAAATCCTAACATTTATTCGTTTACTACTCTTTCAAATGAACGTAACCGAAAAGTCACATTTTTTTTAAATAAACCGCGTTTTTTATTAGATCAATCCGACAAACAAGCATACAGTTCGCGTGTTAGTAGGCGTCACTGCAGCCTACAGACGCTCATAATATCACAAGGATATCACTAACGCATTGCCAACCTCGTGACTTGAAGATGTAATGCACATTACAAAGTAATTTTACTACCTCCCTCATCCTTCAGACCAATCAATCAATATGGCTAGCGTAAGAGATAAAAAGTAATTGTTTTAAAAATTATCTACAGAGAACTGGTCTAACGTTCAAAACAATATTCAATTTGGTGCCCTCGGGCTAGAGATAGACAGTATATAGTACAGACAGTATATGTCTATACATACAGTGCGTCGTTTGATTTTCATTTTATTACTATTTACGATTCTGTAGTATTTCAGTTTATATCACTGTTAGCTTAGTTAGCTAATTTAAAAAACAGTCTCTTTAAAATTAAATGTTCTTTCTTTCAAAATATAACAAAACTTTGTACAGGTGTTAACAAAGGGAAATCCTAGAAAGGAGATCGATTGATTGAAGTTATAAGGAAGTTTGTAAAATTTAAGGAATTAAATAGATGTTTGCTACTTCCGTGAAAAGTTTGTTTATTCTTAGCAAAATTAATAGATTGAACGGTATATTTCAAAAGTTACTTAAAATTGTACTCAATGAAAAAATGTAAAGCTTGTTACGAAGTGGAGTTTCACTTGTTGAATCTGGCTGAAGGCATCGCCCGCCTGCTGTTGTAAACTTTTCACGGAGGACTTAAAAAAGGAGATATTTTAATAAAGTTCAAGTTTATTTTACTGTATTTACGTTGCCAACTTTTAAAATGTTCTTTTTATAAGCACTTTTCTTACAAATTACAGGTTTTTTTAATCACATCATAGTCTAATATTACATTGTATTAATGTCAGGGACGATTACTAAACTTTATAAAAATGAATCATTATAGAACTTTTTTTTTGTGCTCATATTAAAATAAAACATGATGAAGAAACTGTATCTGCTACATTTCCATGGTTAATGTTATAATAGAAATTGCAATCAAGTTAGGCTTGTGAATAGCTTCAACCCTGTGCAAAAACAAAGGTTTCTTTTGGTCCGAGGAACTCTCAAGACCGCGAGGGACGCGATAATAAACAAATTATGAAAAAAGCTTTTGTAATATGGTTTTATTTTTCCATTTACTAAACAGGCATGCTTTGTCTGACTAAACGCGTCAGACAAAGTTGCGATCGTTACGGCAATTCCTACTCTATTAGTATTTCGTCCGTAAATTTACATGCGTCATATTTATTTATTAATGTATTGAACTAATTGCAAAAATATGCAAATTTCGGTTTTATTGCCAGTTGGCATTATCGTTCAATAAACCTTAAACCATTACACGAAACAGAAATAAATATAAATAGTTATGCAGGCAATGCATACAACAAAAATCATCATAAAAATATTTGTTCTGGTTGGAAATCGAACCCGTGACCCCTGGCGCATAAGATAGGATCACTACCATCAGCGCCATCGGGCCCGTCAAAGGCGGATGGATATTTCCGCCAACTGTCAGCTCCTATACCTTAGTCGAGTCTTACAACTGCTGGTACAGGGAGAGGTACTACTCTGCCGGTACCTCACTGCACTTAAATACATATATTTTATTACAGACTGAACAAAAATAAATAATATCATAAAATACTAGGTGGGGATCGAGCCCACGACCTTTAGCACACAAGACAGGATCAATACCGTCTGCGCTATCAGGCCGGCCTCCCCTTTGTTTTCAGGTTTAACAGTAGTTTTAGTATATTAAACTGAGCCTAAGCTTGTGCATACATTGAGCTTGAAGTCTATTTATATTGAATATAAAATAAATTAATTTAGAAAGCGCGTGCCTGGTCCCGTGTCGTTAATGCTGTTTCTCTAATCTGAGATGAAAATGAAAAAGTCACAAAAGTGTCGCATGCGGGAACAGTTTATTGCGACTTGAGTGGCGTGAAGTCGCCGATGTCAATTTTATTGCCTTTTACACTTTATGCGATAACTTGCGCTTTCCACCCGTTTCACTTTCTACACGTTTTGGGAATCCGTAGGTGATTAACTTTTTGCTACAATACTTTTAATAGATTTGAAAAGTAGACTTTTGAGGAAGTGGAGCAGTTGTGCGCTTTAGAGTAAATAATAAATCATTGGGTGTTTTACCTGAAACTCTTGTTTTCTACAAAGCACTATCCCTTTAATATAATACACAATCAATACGATTTTAATGAAATCTATACAATAATATAGTCCGTACATGACAATAGCATAAAAGATGTTTTTCTATATGCCGGCAAAATCTGCCCTTCACCTGAGAATAGACTGTGATTCTAGACATATATGAAGACGAATTGTCGGGCAGCAGCTAGTAAGTTAATAATAAGACAGACCCTTTTATCATCTCTTGAGTTTGTATTATGGCAATCCAGACAAAGAGGTTAGGAGGTTGTGGTTCCACGAATACCCAGATTGTGGAATCTATTGTCGTGCTCGGGAGGGTATCAACGCCGAGATCATTGTGCCTCAATCAGCACTCTGAACTGCGATAAACGAGTCATAAGCTTTAAAAGCTACATAATATCAGCGCTCAAATGGTAATTCCATGATCAGCTATCAGCTGCGATATTCAGCGATCAGCTGGAATCATAGACAGCCAAGTTAAGCATTTACTTGAAAATAATTAATCTATCTGTAGTTTTAGGCGGGACTCGAACCTGCATCTTTTCCTTTCCAGATTGCACTACCATTGTGATACCTTCCTAGACACGTCAAATTATTTCTAGTGCTTTTGCTTATGCATAGATTTTTTGTATTTTTAATGCATAAAACCAATAATATAAATCTGTCATAAAACATTCATTTAATCGTCTTTAAGATAGATCAGATTTAACGTTTGATACAAGAAAATCAATTAAATGTAGAGAACCTCTTCACAGTATATAATTAACATGCAAGTTTAATGGGCCATTCCAAATACTAGTTCCATTTGCTTGTGGTTTTATCTGTCAGTTTCCGCCCAACGTGTCATAAATATCTCCAGAAGGCGCGGACGCGCGGAAGCGATTTCTTTTGCCACATTTTTAACACATGACAATGTATTATTTATAGCCTTTAGTGAAAATGTGCTAAATAGTAACACATTTAATTATAGCGTTAATAAATTATATAACTATTTTTATTGGTTGCTTCAAACTCATAAAATTTCGATGTATTCAATCATTGAAGATATGGAAACTCCACAGATAATAATAACGTTAGGACAACTTTGACGTGTCTACTGAGGTCTTGGTAGTGCATTTTCTTAGAATAGGAAGGATTTGGATTCAAGTCCCTGTGAAATCTGAGAAAAATTGATATTGTACAAAAAGTAATTCAAATTAATCTTTTTTGATTTCGTACTCACTGATGAACATTCTTAAGTATGACACGCGACCGGTAGTAAAAGATATTGTCGATATTTACCTGTAACAAAACAGTTTAATGATTATTATTTATTATTTAAAATCAGCATACATGCATTGAAACAAAGATATAGGGATAAAAACATAGATATCTTGGAGTTCCATTAGATGACGTTATAGGAAAACAAGCACAATTTGAAAATATGCCGAAGTTCTAACGGTGAGACAATAGTTGGTAAGTTTTGCGATTCTATACTTATGTACCAGACGACCTGACACTGATCGTTTCTACAAGAAGAAGATACCGATTCTCCCGTTTAACTTAAAAAAAACTACAAAGTTTTCTTTGTCCTATTTCTATAGAATAAAATGAACGCACTGTTTAATATATATTCTAAAAACAATTATATGTGCAAATCTATGTTACAAAAATATATCTGTGGCTAAATTATCACAGGTCTCTTTGATTTAGTAAAGAAACATTAAGATCGAGTGTTCCCACGTACGCATACACATTACCGCACACATACATACAAACACAAACAGACATTTTATTTGTACAACTTATAGTATTAATCAGTTTTATCAAAATGTGTACATTGTTTCATGTTGTGTTGTTCAAAAAAAGTGTGGTAATTATAGGAAAAAAACACCAAACTGTGGAGGCATGGCCATCAAACGTTTTGTATGATAATGACAACGCGTGACAGTAAGTGTCGCCGCAGCCTATAGACGCTCGTAATACCACAAGGATGTCACTAGCGTGTTGCCAACTTAGTGACTTCAAGATGGTATATCACACTACCCATTACCCATTTACTAGAGGTAGTAAGGTTTGAAGGGTGATAGGTCTCACCCTTCGACCGGAACACAACAATGCGAACACTGCTATTCGGCGGTAGAAATAGGTACGAATACCATTTTACATATTTGTAATATTTTGCATAAGGTCTACCTCATTTGATTGAGAATAATGCTGTTATTGACTGACCTAATAACACATTCGGTAGTGCGCCAAAAGTCGTGGGTTCTCTACCTACACATGATAAATATTGAGGTGAAAAACATAAGTAATTGCCTAACATAAGTAAGTGCCTGGGTGTTATTTATGTGTATTTAAGTATGTTTTTGGTAATTCCTCGATTGTCTGATATCCGTAGCACGTGTGCTTTAAGCTACTTACCACAGAGTTAGGGAAACGTGTGAGATATGTGATATTTTTTTTTACAATTCAGCCAAGCAGTAGTACGTGACTGTCGTCAAATTCAATGTCACGGTTGGGATAAAGTTATTCTTTAGTTTTCTTTTATTTCCCTGTGGCAAGACCTGAAGTGGCAGCATCTTTTGAAATCTAGGATCTGCTGCAGTCGCAGCTGCAGGCGACACGAAGCGATATTACTTGATATGATCGCTTATGAAATAGGAAGTGCCGCGTAACACGAGGAGCGACATCAATACCCGTGAGTCACCCGTCCGCTGTGGACCAAGGAAGCAGATACTAGACTATTTTTATTTTAACTTCTTTTCAATACATTTATGTAAATAAGGGAATTCTTTTTTAGAGCAAATAAAGGACTTTTATTCCAATAGCAATTTCATCGTGTGCTACATAAAACTTTGTTTTTCTATGGTGGTATATCTATCCGAAACAGGACCCGTTGGCGCAGATGGTAGTGATCCTATCTTGTGCGCCAGGGGTCGCGGGTTCGATTTCCACCACCCACATTAGGTGTTTGTTCTGTGTCTGGGTGTAAAATATATGTATATTTGTTATTCCTTTGTTGTCTGGCGTCGGTAACACAAGTACTTTAAGCGACTTACCACGGAGTCAGGTCAATGTATGAGATGTTGTGAGAATTTATGTTAGCAGGATAAATCTACGAGCCCAATGTTGAGCCATATATCAAAAATATTACTTGTTTGTTGATACCCATAGGTTCTGAAATCAATTATTATGCATGCTGGATGCTTCTAGCTTCCACCATGACTGTACCTTCTTTCTCTCTTCTTGTCTCGTTACATCATAAATTTTTATTTTCTCTACACTAATATTATGAAAAGGAAACGTAGTATTTTGTATGTTTTGCACAAATAAACTCAAAAACTACTGGTAGCATTTCGATAATTATTTCACCTTTAAAATGCTACATTACTTCTGTGTAAGTAACATAGGCTATATTATAAATAATGTAATCAAAGCAATGAAAAAAATTACCAAAAAATGACTTTCATCGCATGCGTTGTGGGTGGGTTGAATCGTGGCTACAAGGTTTTCAAGATTACGATCAGTTCAAGCCAATCAATATATGTTTTATAGCAATTGTTTACCCGTGCCAGGCCGGGGCGGGTTGCTAGTAAATTATGTTATTATTTACAGCAACAAAGTCGTCGGAAAAGCAAAGAATGTTTATTTCATTTTTAGCAGGCTGAGCTCCTCAGCCGCGAAATTTGTAAAGCCCAGTTGTAGAAATGGTCAAGCGCCATTGCTTCCGCTGGACGTTTGCACCTCGAGCTGGCTGCGCCGCTTGCGACCGCCACAAAGGAAATATCTATCCGACTGTGCGATTTACTTTTCAACTCGCACTGTGACCTGTGTGATTTAATATCGATTGCGCAACGCGATGAATAGTTCTGTTACGAAATTGCTGGATTGAGATATTGGAATGGTCTGTCCAGTTTCTCTGCTTTATGGGAATCGGTTTACTGTCGTGTACTTTCAGATTTTATGGTATTTATTGTCACTTACCTATGTGTTATGACGATTTCACTGGACACTTTCTATCGAGTTTATTATTGAGTGGGTGGTAATCTGCTATTCAATTTCCACACGCAATATTTCAGCATAGCCAGCATAAATCGTGAACTTAAGGAAAAAATAACAAATTATTATAAATAACATTTTTATTGAATTAATACTATGAGAATTAATTTATTTATGTCTTATATTCTATAATAATACTATAGTATATTTCGAATATCTGTAAATATATTTTACAATTTTCTGTGTAGCATAAAGCGTTTTTTGTGAATAAAATCTGAAAAATTGAAACTCCAAATTGTGCGTATATTAATATATTTAATCTTCTTATATATGTATATCTTGCAAAATATATCTAAAAATTGAATAATAACAGACTGTATTAGCAAATCGGACAAATTAATCTAGTCATAGCCACAAAGCAGGGACTTAAGATACAAAAAAAATCCTCTGTAATTTGTGTGTAAAAATACCTATGAAGTGGGGTGTACCTATGGGGAGGAATGAAAGCAATGAGCGCTCTGAAAAGAAACCTCAATACACGTACCTCGTTTCTCCGGTTCATAAGTCTTCAAATGAGATGTTTTACTATTCGTATGAAAATGAAAAAGGTGTTTGTGAAGGTTCCTATAATACAGTGTAAAGAAGTAAGGTGGGGGAAGCATCTAAGTGCCGAGGTCAAAGTACACGACTGAAGGCATTTACAGCGATCGAATCAACTGTTATTAAAGGTTCCCAGGGTAAAGCCGATGATTTGTTTGTTACAACTAGACCATCTGTACACTAATCGGAATGATATCAAAAAAATAATAAGACTAACTAACTTCATTGGCTCTCTAGCTTTGATTTAAGGAATTCTTTTATGTCTATTTATTTATTTATTATTAACATAATAATACGGGTTATCTCAATTACACAACTATTAAGCTGTTATAAAAACAAATTATTTTACATCGAGCTCAATTATTAATAATTTAACATTGTCGACAAATACGTCATAATCCAAGTGAAGAAACATAAGGAATGCGTTAAGTGCCTGCTGCATGCGGCATAAAGGTGATTGCGCACTCGCTACAGTACGACATGGCAGAGGCGCAAACAGCCGACGTCTTCGTCCGGATCGAATGCGCAGATGGTTTCAGGCTCAAAGATCCGTGACAATTGCTTTACTCATTCAGGCGAGTCCACATCTCCACGCAATATTGCTATAGCGGTTATCAACCGCTCTGCACGAACTCTCCTGGTTACCAGAGAACTCATCCCCAACATACCCAGCAAGAAGTTAGTTGAATGTTTACTTACTCATATTAAAGAAACTATATCCCAAACCCTATCCAGTCCCCTATACTATAATTAGTACAAATTTATTTTTATCATCGCAGGACGTCCACTGTTGGACATAGGCTTCCCCAAAAGATTTCCAATAAGACCAATCTAGCGGTCTGATTATTATCTATAAATAATAATAGTAATATAATAAGAAATTCCCACAACATCTCATACATTGACCTGACCCCGTGGTAAGTCGCTTAAAGCTTGTTGTTACGGACGCCACACAACACAGGAATTACAAATATACTACTTAAATACATTTGTTTAATACCCAGTCACAGAAAAACCATCATCATATAAATATTTTGCTCTGGGTGGGATTCGAACCAACAACTCTTGGCGCACAAGATAGGATCACTGCTACCTGCGTCATCAGAAACAACCATTAATACAGAACATTAGAATGTATATAAGAAACAGATAATCATTAGAATTTTAACCTTTACATACCTTTAAGGAGTACGTTAGTTCTGCAATTTCCAATATTTTTGACTCTAACTTTCGATAACGTAAAATAGTTTAATGTCTAACATTTTCGGATTGTTAACGATAGATTTTTTAGACACTCTATACTGAGAACCTAATAATCACCGAATCTTCACTGATCTCAAACACTTACAAAAGAGCCATATCAGAGTGTTATCAAATCCAAACACGTCGATATTACGAATCATTCTCATAGCAGCGAAGTGCGTCTGATGACCGATAAGGCTGCGTGACGCAACTGACAGGAGAGGTCGCAGGTCAAGTTCACGGCTATGAGGGTATCGAGGGCACTGATCACGGCTACGATTTGACACTTTAATTTAGTCAAGTATTTTTGTAGTTGACCGTCTGATAATTGTGGTTAGGAGTTGCATCAGATGTATTCTGTTTGACTTTACAGCCATCTTACGGGCATCTTAAACGTTCGCGCTAGTCCAGCCACTCTTGACATCTCTCGACCCGCAGACCTTGTAACAATAGATTATAATAAATTTCACCGAATACAGTTGATGTTTTTCTAGTAAATATCATCTTAAAATTATATAAAATAGTTGATTATTTACTATTACTATATTGCATAAAACCTCGCGAAGTAAATGTATTTGTTTATTAAATACAATCAAATATGAATAGTTGTTACGCAGATTAATTTACGTAAAGAAATATAAATCTCGTTCTATGTTTTATACGACTAAGTCGACAAACACAGCCTATAGGCACTCGTATTATCACAAGGATACGGTTTATACTTATAACACATTACCCCGTGATTTAACTGCCGCTCTCACCCTTGAAACCGGAAACCTTGTAATAAATCAATCAAGCCTGGCCTTTCAATCTTTGTTTTATTGATGGGTTCCAAATGTAAATCAGGTAATTAAAGAACATACAAATTTGACGCCAGGACATCTCCTGGCAGATGATTTGTACCAGTGTACTCTCCTGGAATATTACAAAAAATATTTTCTATAGAAGCTATCCGGGTATAACACGTCGTAAGAGTTGAAATTTGCTTACGTAGATACTTTCTGTATTGAGGCCGCCGGCTATGATTTTCCCTATTCAACAGAAATGCGCTTTCATATTTATTTTATTTTATTTTCCTTTTCTTGATTAAGAAAAAAATACTTATGTAATATTTTTTTATACAATCATTCTCGTTTTGTTTACGAATATAATTAGGTTTTAAAACGTTCAAAATAAATTGTTCAATACTGGTATTAGCATATTTTTTATTGCTATTCACAAGAAAATTTACGTTAGTGAAATCTACCGTCGTGTGTATCATTAACGCCTCGAACAATCGTCTATGTCGATCGTCAGAGTACGTAACCAATAAATTTACTGACTCATCCTCCAACCGAGACACGCAATGTTGTAGCTGTTGGTTGTTGGCGATCGAAATCGATGAGAGTCAGATAGGTGGTGGACCATTGTAAGTGTTCTACCTCGGGTGGTTCTGGTGGCAGTGAAAGTGGCACATACTTTGTTCAACTAACTGCTCATTAAGAATGGGGAATTCACCAAATGGAGACTTTAAAGCCTTTGTCACTTAGTTGTAAGCCATTTACTCATGTATATCCAACAGCTAAACCTATCGTTTGGCTGTCATGCTGTTATCATCATCTTTCTGTCTTTCAAGTCATAGCACATACAGCATGAGAAAAGTACGAAGTAACGATAACTCGACGCAGTGACCGACGCAGTGACCGACGCAGTGACCGACGCAGTGACCGACGCAGTGACCGACGCTAGCCCGTAAGAATCTTTAATCATCTTTGGAAGGTTCTCTTTGATTAAAATATTGTACAAGATGTTCCGATCCTGGGAGAACTTAATTGAAATATAATTTTCATTGCATCATTTGATGGCTTTCATACTTCATTGATTATACTAATTATCCGTAATAAAAAACGGCGTCACAACGGCCGGCACCTTGGTTGGTCAAAAGAGAATCGCAATCTTTATAACGACATCCTTATACGTCGACGTGTGTGTGGTCTCCCGCGGGCGAGCGGGCTCAGAACAAGCAGAATTAAGTTATTAACCAATGCAAATGTAACAGATATGGTAATGAAAGTACTTGGAACATTGATACCGCGCCTACAACACGCTTAACGGATTATAAACTCTACCACATAGATGTCTGGATGGGTATTTGCGAGCGGCTGGAAACAGCTGGCAGATTCTGTTAGAGTTCCGTTACACTTGAAAATGTGTGGTATAATACATGCGAACTGAATTATCGGTGACCTATAAACAGGGGAATAAATACTTAAAGACAATAAGAAAAAATAAAAGAACAATCTACTGGAAACCGGCGCTCTGGGACGAAGAGACAGATGAATAAGGAAGAAACAGGAATTATTTTAAATCCCAAAATGAGTTTTAATTTCCCGGTGGGATAAATAGGTTTTACATCCAAATTGTCGCAAAACCTTTCCGATAATTTAGATGGATCTTAAATTTAATGGATGTATATATAACCTCTCACATTTAATACAGCACCTTGCATCACGAGACAGATCCGATGCTTGCAGAAAATTGCGAGACAGATCCCATGGTGCAGATGGCAGTGATTCTATGTTATGCACCAAGGGTTGTGGATTCAATCCCATCCAGAACAAACATTTATATGACGTATACTTGTGTTTGTTTTGTGCCTTGGTGTTAAATGTGTTCAAGTATCATATTTGTTGTTCCTCGGTGATCAGATGTCCGTAACCAAGTGCTTTAAGTGACTTATCTGATGAGATGCCGTGTGAGTGTATTTATTTATTTATTACTAGCTGTGCCCGCGACATCGGTTTTTTGGGTACCATACCTTTACCATACCATTTATATCTAATGAACGGCCTGAAAAATAGTCTAGTAGTAGTCAAGTCTCTAGCTCTAAAAATAGCGATACTTCCATACAATTTTTCATACTCCTTCTCGACCCCTTACAACCCTTATTTTGAATTAAAAAGGCTATATCCTTTCTTAGAGTCTAAAGATTGTCTGTGCCAAATTTCATCAAAAGCGGGAAAGCGTTACAGACAGACAGAGTTACTTTCACATTTATAATATTAGTGAGGATATTAGTAAGGATAAACATAGCATATTTAGTGTAAAACGTCCAATGGATTTAATTTTTTAGTATGTTTTACGCCGAATATGATCATTTCTTTTGAGTTTTCTAATACGATACATTTGTCTTTCTCTGGAATCGAAATATTAACTCAGTACGCTAGTAGAGTTTTCTCCACCGCAAAGTTTTTGTGTCGAGTTCGTTCTATATTGAAAGACATAATTGCTGCTGAGTTAGACTATTCTCAACTAACTCAGAAGTTACGTTAGTAGTTCGTAATAAAGTTCGGAAAGTCCTAAACAATTATATCTCTTAACATTTTTATCAGTCAAGCTAAAATTGAAAACTGAGCTATTAGACAATATTAAATTCTCAGCACTAGTGAGTTGAAAAACACAGAACCAAACTGAATTTTGCATATAGCGCTTGCTCTTCATTATTTATTATAAAAAAAGCGAAAAGTACCTAAGATACCGTGAGGTACTCTCAAGTTTCTACTACCAATGCAAGTATGAAGATCTGATCAATGAGCCTATATAGACTTACTACCTTCATCATTATTATCTTCATTACAGCTATTGGAAGTCCACGCTGGACTATATAGGCTTATAAAAGATAGGGGGAATTTCGCCTATAATTGCCGCGCCGGGCCAGCGCGTTGGCAATGCATATCTGATAGGTTTGATAATAATTGGGACACGATAATGCAAGCACAGAAAATGTGGTCACCACACCCCGCATGCTCGCCACGCCGTCAAAGTCACCGTCCGTTGCAAAATTAAACTGCAATTACAATGAGGTGACCGCATTATAATTTAATTGGTCGAGCCATCAATCGATTAACTATTTAAAAAGTACCAGAGATTCCAGTCGGTACTGTTAAATGGGGGCGGTAGCATTCAACATGGTACGGGCGCGCTTTCAACTCGCCGCCTCACCGCGGTGCCGGGGAACTTGGGGCGCGCGTGTGAGCGACCGTTGTGTCATATTTATAGGACTGTGGACAGTTGAGATGGCCATGGAATCTTCTCAGGATTCAATATTAGTTGTTTTGATTACTGATTGTATAAATACCAAAGACAGCTTGGTCTTTCACAGTAACGCTCACTGTATGCTAACATCAGAGATTTGACGTAAATAAAGGTTGTGTTTATACCTGTTTATATATATTATACCTGTTTTGCCGTAATACATAATTGTACATCAATTACTTTCCCTACAGAAACGGCTATGCCTAGTACGGCGAATTGAAACGATTTTATTGAAAAGTAAAAATGTACGGAAATAAAGTGTTTTATTTTAATAATCTATGAGTCAATACATTTTAGGTGTATGTTTGTAATATGTAAATACCATTTTTTATTAAATGAAACTTAAACAAAAAATAAAATTTTTTATCCGGGTAAACCAGTTTTAATGATAAGTTTACTTATCTTTTTTATAATTTTGATAAGGGATCGAAGTTTTTTAAGGAGTGTATATTTCCTTAAACTGTAGCAACTAGCGTCATAATATGAACTGACCCAATAGAAAACGAGTGTATGCAAATACTGTTGCTATGTATTTAGAATCTAGTTCTAAACACGTCGCTCGCTTGTATATTTGACCAATAAATAAACGCCCCAAACGTGTACAAGAGTTCACTTCCGTCTTATGAGTGTGTGAATTGTTCATCCCCCTCATATGGTACAATCCGATGCGATTAAACACTTGTCATAATAATCATCATATCAGCCATTGGAAGTCCACTGCTGGACATAGGCCTCCCAAGAAAGGGGAAATTTGCCCATAATTGCCGCGCTGGGCAAGAGTGTTGGCAATCGCAGAGCCGGGCTTTCGCGACGAGGATGCTGTTGCGCATTCCAGCCCTTTGCATTTGAGCTGTACTGTTGATGGATATACCGCCAATATATCTGTCGGGTCTAGTACCTTAGTCGCCTCTTACGACACCTGGTATACGACCCTGTACCTGGAGGTACTACTCCACTCTGCCGGTATCACGCGGCTTGATGTGTATTAATACAAATCACTAATGTTTATGATATGGCAAGTTGAATATGCATGGCCCGAGCCGCATCAGGCACTCCTGAATATGCATTGATCACGCCGATTGCGCAATCAACACCCAACTATCCATTTATTAATGCCGCCCTGAAACCTATTTTATCATCGGCAGATAAGACTCAAGGTTGGTCGCGGGATGATCTCCTAGAATCTCATGTTTACGATCAATGGAGCCAGGAAGTAGTTTAAGATTTTAATTGGAAATTATTTCTGATCTTGCTCATAGGCAAGAATAAAGAGTGTTCAAAAGCGTGAGGTGGTCGTGGAAAATACGCGATTTGCCAGTTAATTCGGTTAAGAAGCCTTCTATTAGAAGGGGTAAATTGTAACGCAAGAAATCCTCGGAGTCTTCCTTCCTTCAAGTTACTCGTATTTATTTTTATAAATTTATTTATACCTTAACTTTACGTGGATAAAATTATAACATTGGAAAACTACAAACAAAAATATCTGAATAGTTAAGGTTGTATTGACGGGCCTGATTCTATCTTGTGCGCCAAAGGTCGTAGGTTCCATCCCCATCCAGGGCAAATGTTTATATGATGATATTTATGTTTGTTTTTGATCTGGGTGTTAAATATATGAATGTAAGTATTACATTTGCCGTTACTTTGTTGTCTGAAATGCAACAAGTGCTTCGATCGACTTATCATGTGTAAGATGTGGGAATATATTATTAGTATTACTTTAAGAAATATATAGATAGGAGATAATAGAATAATGGGCGGTTAGTGTAGCTAAACTTTACCAAACTACAACCACAATTTTTCAAAGATATGGATTTAATTATTTTACAAATTAGTTTGTTTATTTCATATTTAAAATATTTTATATTAAAAAATCAGTAACACGGGTAAATACTGCAATTTGCAGAGAAAAATTCATTAATCATTTTAGGTGTGGTCAGTATATATTCACCATTACGACATTATCTGAACAACAATATGCACAGCAGCGTCTGTAAAATATTCTCGTGTCCGCGCACAACGGATATATCAAATGTAAAAGTATACATTCAGTGCGAGCAGCCCAACCTAATGATATACCGCGGTCATATGTCGAGTGTCAACGGCGGGCATATTTGGCCATTTGCAATTATTCTTTTCCCGCCTAATGCGATCTGCGATCTGATACTCCGCTTTCATTTCGACAATACCACTTATTTCATCTGACAGACTTCATATCAATAATTCATTGTCTGTGTTTGGCCGATGCACTAGATATTTCGGATACGATAAATCAATTTTGTTAATTAAAAACTCTTTGTTTAACTAAATTACTAGTAAATAATTTTTTATTAACAATTTGAGTGAGTTTGGCTACAATCACCTCACAATAATGCTATTATATATTATACTAATATTATTTAATATACTAGAATAAGTTAACAAATATATTTCATTTTTACTTTTAAGTATGTATAACAAAATAAAACCATTTTACTTTTCAATGCTCATTGATACCGTGTGGTGCCGAAAGAGTAGATTAAGATCTCCCTCTGTACCGGTGTTGTAATAGGCAACTACGCGAGGTACCAGATCCGACAGATGGCGGTATATCCGTCCGAAATAGTGTAGCTCAAATGCACAGGTTGGGGATGGGCAGCAGCATCTCGTCGTGACGGTTGCGTTCTGCGATTGCCGATACGTTTGCCCATCGCGGCAATTACAGGCAGAATTTTCCCTTTTTTAGGGAGGCCTATGTCCAACAGTGGACTTCCAATGGCTGTAATGAGATAAGAAAGAAGGCACAGAGTTACTTATTCTAAACTCCATTCGATATCAGCGGGCACAATCCCTCCGGGATCGATTTAATCACTGACTCTAACTCAATCATCTTTGGAAAATAGGAGCGTTTTTGATGAGATTGACTAGTATTTTATACATACACATTTCTAGACTAAAGTGACTCACATATAATATTTCGAGGCAAATTTCTCTTGTCAAATGCACATGTTGGGTTCTATGGCTATTTTTTTTATAAATATCTTTATAACAATCCACATTAAATGGTTAATAAAAGAAATAATTATTGAAATAACATGCTCGAAATTGGTCATAAATATGTTGAACATTATGGTGGCCATGCAGCTAGGGTTATGAAAGATACGAAAGTGGTTCTGATGAACTTTCTCCGCAGTAGATCTGCCGGTATAGCGTGACTATAGCTATTCAGCTAAAATTGCTGAGAATTTCAGATGTAAACGTAACGAACGATGCATTTACCGCAAATTGCCGTGTGCGTTTCTCTCGCGTATTGGAAGATAACTATCTAATTATTGGATGTAAAGCTTTATTTCAATGCTTTATTTTATCGAAATCGAAGCGAAATCGTTGCGTCAAGTCCTTGACATATTTTGCGTGCCTTCGTTTTTAATATTACTATTCCGTCAACCAAATATACGGCTGGTGTGGTCGAAGACCATCATTCATGTAAAGAAGCTGGAGATAAAGCGTGGGTATCGCCAGCGCGTTATGCGGCGACTTGAGGTTATTGTGTTGCTCCAACAAGTAATCCATTAATATCCATTAATGGCAAGCCGATTGCAAGCTGACTTTGACGTAAGCTCTAGCGTCAAGTTTGGGGGAATAATATTACAAATAGGCATAAAGTCGCTTGATGGTAAACGTGACGGCAGCCTATAGACGCTTATATCATCCCAAGGATATCACTAGTTATTTTTATATAATCAAAGAAAAAATCCGAGACCATGTTCATTTGATTTTTACATGTTTTTGTTTTAGCGATTCTATTAATAGACGTTCCGCATTTCGCAATCGAAACAATGCACAGCTTTACAAGAGTTATGGATATAGGAACTTATATGGGAGGGAATTCACTGACATTGTTTAATAGCTACGTTGTGTTAAAAAATGGGCATCCTGTATAAGTATGTATCGACGTGCTTGGTACTTGGTAAGAGTTGATGGTATCAGGCGTCCTCTTCAAATAACACTCCAAGCCAGAATACCACAAGTCGGTCCAACATTTACAAATCGTCGGCTCATTAATTTGAATCGATAACCTGCGGTTGCGGTTCGCGTCGGACATTATCATCGGGACCGACTCGATATCTCGATTAATCGATTGCAATTCCCCTGACAGATGTATCCGATGATAAATCGAAAGAATAATCTGTGGGCTTTAATGTATTGGGGAAAAGATACAGTCATTTCTATTTTATGTTAATGTCTGTTACGTCGTTGCGTGATTATGCAGAAATTAGAATATTGAAGATGACAAATAGATACATGATTCCGCGTATAAATGCGTCAACCAGCGGGGGACAACCTTACATTATTTTGATGATAAATCTTTGTATTGTACAACTAGAGGGCCATTTTTAAAATGCCTTAAAGACGATATCAATATTGTCTAGTACTTGGAATCGAACGCGATGCACCCAAAATAGAGTGTGGTTCCAATGAATCAATGCAGAAAGCATTTCTTAATGTGTGATATTTTTCCTTATGATCAACGTCAACGTGACACAAAGATATCACTAGATTATCGCCAACCGTGTGAACCGAAGATACCATATCACATTTTTTAGTAATTTCACTTTCACTCTCACCTAGCAATCCGGAACACAGTAATCCGAACACTGCTATTTGGCGGTAGAAATAGGTGGGAGTGAGGTACCAACGCAGACGGCCTTTGTTCTGGTTTGCCTCTATTGAAAATTAAAGGATTTTTTTTTTGTAAGACAAAAATTTACTATTTGTAGACGTATAACGCAGAAATACTGAATGAAATCTGATGCAGCGTTAACAAAAGTTTTTATACAGATTTAACTTAAAGTACTAGCCATATTTAATATCAGTAATATATAAAGTTTGCAGAGAGGTACCGGCAGAGTAGAATAGGGTCTCCAACCGCACCAGGAGTCGTAAAAGGCTACTAAGATACCAGAACAGACAGATGGCGGTACATCCATCCGGAACAGCGCAGCTCAAATGCACAGGGCCAGGGTTGGCATCAACATTCCCGTCGCGAAAGCTGCACTCTCGTATTGCCAACCTTTTTTCTTGTTGGGGCCTATATCCAGCAGTGGACTTTCAACGGCTGGAAGGATGATGATGATAATGATGAATATATATTACAAATAAAAGAGTATTTAAAAATAATGTCGACTGGCGTAATTTTTGATTTAAAGTCTTTCTCAATCCCGTGCTTAACATATTTTTATCAAAGGATTCAGATTCTCGTTTCAAGTCTTCATTATTATTTCGACAATACTTCTGGTTTGACCGTAACGAATAAATTTGATCCACTTTCACATCTCGGCAATTATAATAACAATTTATTATATCCATACGAATTATTTTCTTCGCCATTTTAAGACTTTCTGAGTAACAAATGACACAACAAAGTGAATGAACAAATGAACGTGAATAAAATCCCTGGACCGTACGCAATAAATTCGTTTGGCGACTTTCTATCAATTACGAGAAAGAGCAACCTCGTGTGGGGAACGATATTCGGTGTCTGAAATAAAACAAACACCACTGCAGGACTTAGGCCTCTACAAGAAAGAGGGAAATTTGGCCCGTCATTCCCGCGCTGGGCAAGTATGTCGGCAATCGCAGAGCGCAGCTTTCGCGACGGAGATGCTACTGCCCATCTGCACCCTGTGCACTTGAGCTGCACTGTTTTGGAGTGATATACCGCTATCTGTCGGTTCTGGAACGTTCGTCTCTTACAATACCTGGTACAGAGGAGTGTGAAGTTTTATTTTAGTGTACCTTACACATGGTTAAATATATAAAAGGACACATGATGACATTAATATTTATATAATATAATATATTTATATTCAATGTAGTGATGTCACCCTTACATCATACGATGGACCCGCCGCGAGTAGAATGAGCTCAATCGATCGATAATGGTACAGTTACGCGTGTATTGATAGTATTATATCAGAGATTACTGGATGAGCGCCGATTGCGGCGCCGATTAGCCGCGCCAAATTCGCTCCGTTATACAACCTTGCCACTAGGGCTGTGCCTGCAAACCTTCCTGTAAACCTCGCTGTGTTGGCGCGTGTGCTCGCTGTAGTCAGTACTAAATGAGGGCTGCTGGCTTCATTTCCACACTAGCAAAGTCATATTTAGCCCATACCGGTAATCACACTGCAAATAATATCCTTGCATTGAAACCAGAACTAAATATATGATATTGCCTCACATTTATTTTTCTATCCTTTTTCACAATGTTATCTCTCTCTTATCTACTTGCAATATGCAGCAGTACTCGCCATGTTGCTTTTTCCAGTAAATACAATAAATCACCGGATAATGCGACACAATACGGGATCAAATCTTATCGTCATAGGATATGTATTGCTGGGCACAGGCTCCCCCAAGAGGTTGCCAATATATCTATTTGTATGCGGTCCGCATTCTGCACAACTTGGTGGTTCTAGTCAGATCGTCTATACTGGTGATTAGACAAGTCACAAGGTTCTTAATATGGGAACGGTCCTCGTGCTACGTTTACTGATACTATCGCATGCAGTGAGTATAGAATCTATTTTTTATATAATATTAGTATATACCTACTATATTAGATATATTATATACCTATTATACCTAGTATATATACCTATTCTTCCTAGTATATACTAATATTATAAATTGAAATTATTTATATTTTTGTTGGTCACGGTTGGCTCAATAACTACTGAAGAGATTTCGAAAATTTTAGAAATTCAGAAATTTCTCTCTTTGCGAAAATCGCTCTTTGCGACGAGACCGCCAATTGTACTTGTACATTTGGCGGCCTGTACATTGTACAAAGTTGTGAACAGGGTTGTTATTTATTTACTAATGTCAAAAATATATTTTATCCCCATTTTCCTACGGGGAGGGAAACACGGGGGTGGAACGGTAAAGCGTGGCTGGCGATAATTAAAAGCGTCCGCTGCGCGGCAGCCCTGGGCGTCGATGGCTGCACTTACACGGCAGTAATAACACTATAAGTTTCCATAACGACAGCCCGGCGAGTCCCCGGGCGATCACAATGCCCACTTTCACTCGGGAGTGATTTAGAGCCGTTTTACGGTTTTTTTCTCCCGGGACATGTCTTTTGGGTCACAAATAAATCGTTAATTTGCCTTTTTCGCCTTTAATGGCTGTTCCACTGTTTAAAAGGCGCTTTTGTTTGTGTAAGGCTACTTTATGGGTTTGAATGTCTTGCATTAACGGCATGTGAAGCGAGTATCGAGCGAGTTGGTGCAACACACAAAATGCTCAATATTGTCAAGGCGTTTATTTACTCCCATTATTTATTGTCTTCACATCGCATATTTTCATAACAGTTCGTAACAAAGACGTCCATACAGTATACAGTTACTATGATAATGATTTTAACTTTCATCATCATCATCATAACAGCCATTGGAAATTCACTGCTAGAAATAGGCCTCCCCAAGAATGGGGGAATTTTGCCTATAATTTCCGCTCTGGGCAAGCGTGTTGGCAATCGCAGAGTGCAGTTTCCGCGATAAGGATCCTGCTGTACATCCCCACGCTGTGCATTTAAGCTGCACTGTTTCGTGAACCTTTCGTGAACACCTTGTGAACTGAAGATTTAATGTCACATTTACACAGTAGATTTAAATTTAAACACTGCTAATTGGCGAAAGAAATAGTTGAGAGTGAGGCACCAACGTAGACGACCCTTATACAATCTACCTCTAGTAATTAAGTATATTTTAATTTTAACTTTTGTCTTCAGTTTGGTTGCTAATTTGCAGGTTAAACAAAAGCAAACTTACGAATCCCTTTTTATAGTTTCATAAGTTAAGTTGTTGTTAACATTTGTTGGGCTGACGGCGCTATTCTTTCATTATTATTTCTACAACGAAAAAAGTTAAACAATATATAATCTGTGCGCACGTGTCTATTATCAAAAACTGTATATACGTTGGGAATACGATGTTTTTTTCTCTATATGAAATCCAAAATCTCCAAAATGGCCGCTTCAGACACGTTTAATAATAGGCGGGAACGTTTTTAAATGTCAAAATGTTACTTTATTCCGGGCTCTCCCTCTAAAAATACACGTTTCCACGCCAGAGGTTTTTAATAAAGGTGAGCGAGAGGTCATTGATAATTACTTTTTGTATCAATTTCCTTTACGCTTTGGATATTTTGTTCGGATGTAGATATTAATTTTATTTTTTATCCAACTTTACAATAAGATTTGTTGAGAGACTGTTTAATTTAGAAATCACACTAAAGGTCAATGTGCCGGGGTGCCGGCAGAGGAAACACCTTTACCAGGTATCGTAAGAGGCGACTGAAGTGCCGGTACCGAAAATAGGTTACGAGGCCTCGCTCTTCTACTGCAATTCTACAATTATGGGCGAAATATTCCCTTTCTTGGGAGGCCTATGTCTAGCAGCGGTCGTCCTATGGCTGCAATTATAAATATTTTATTACATCTACACATACAGAAACTACATATTGAAATCTTAAAAAAGCTGTTTTCGAACTTTCATATTTAATGATTTGTTTACCCGAAGGATGAAACCCTGGGCTTGGACATGGACAAGCCACGGTTTTGATCAAATTGTATCGATATTTTGTCCAATAGAGTCTAATATTTGAGTAAAGTACTCTGTATGACTGGAACACTTCTTAACCCTGATTCAAAAATAATAAATGAAACATTTAGAGCCAACTTAATAAAAAAATAGGTAAAAAACTTTTTAAGTTAAACGGTTTTATGTTAAACATACATTGCAATGTTTAAGATAAATGTACTAAAAACCAAAAAATAATAAAATAGATACAGTCGTGGGAATTATAAACATATGCATAGACTAGACTAAAATAAAAACTGTGGGGCACGTCAATTGTCTACAATCGTTGATTAAAATGTTTGTTTTGTAATGTTACACTATAATTAGGCAGTTGTTTAACCGACAACGATGGACATGTGATAAGTAGGGCTAGAATGTGGAAACAAGCTAGCAAGCTCGATTATAAGCGAGTTTTAGGGTTTCATAGTGGTGAGCGAGTAGTACTTTTATCATATGTTTTAATAAAAATGACATCCGTCATATAAAATACGTCTATCTCCACGAACATACATACATACATACCATTTTATATGCACCTGCCACAAATCAGCGAGACAAGGAACCTTACCTATAAACAAAGAAACAACAGTAATAAGTGGATCGTCAAAATTGCACGCCGCAGTAACTGTAATGGAGGCTCCGCAAGCCGCGGGGTTTTTTCCACGAATCCACGGTGGCAAGCATTCGCCTTAAGGCAAGAGGTAAATGTATCGGCAGATTAGAATAGTAGCTCCCTTTGTACCGGGTGTCGTAGGTAGGCCGGGATGGGCAGCAGCATCCCCGTCGCGAAAGCTGCGCTCGGCAATTGCCAACATGCTTGCTCCTTTCCTGGGAAGGCCTATGCCCAGCAGTGGACTTTCAATGGCTATAATTATGAAGACAGCGTGAAATGTCGCTGGTTTATTTCAGGATATGATCAGGCATATCGCTGTTAGTTGGTACATTTGTATAGCATACGATTTTTATTAAAATTATTAGGGATTATATTTATATATTCATTGGTAAAAACCTAGTGTATTCAAATCTATTTGTTAGAGAGATACCATATTTTTAAGTCCCAGTAGCCCTCACCAATTTTAAATACCAGTGATCAAATTCCTGTGGTATGAAGGGAGAAAGAAGCCGAAGAAATGACTAGGTACAAGTTCCGGACGCGAGTTGGTGGCGCGTGGGCATAGGCTAACGAAACTTATATTACGCGATTTGCCAATTTAGTATTATACAAGAAATATCTTTCTTAAATAGAGCCTACGCATAATTCGAATGTGTCAGGCGTATTATTGTGAAGTAAAAAAACTCAATAATTTCTACGAGGGAGAGTCCGTCCATCCACACATGTCCACAACCTTGCAGATGCAGAATTGCATATAATATAGGGATATAATAAGAGAATAAAGATTGTCAGATTATTTGAAACTAAAATCACAGAACACTTAACAGTTATCCCGTTAAAACTGTATTTGGATATAATTGTTATAAGGTTGCAAATAGCAATGCAATATACTTCTTGTGAAAGGAAATCAAGTGACAAAAAAACTCACATTTAAAATATTTTTTGGTAGAAATGAAATCGTGCGTTGGCACATTATCGCTCTGTTTCCAGGAAAGAGCAGCGCTTGCTTTCAGCTCGGGGGTGCGATCGTTGATAGCGGACACTCCGACTTTCTTACACTCTCCACCGATGAAGACGATTCCGGTGGCTTTCGGATTATTCAATTAATAATACACGAAACGTTTCAGCAGTTTTAAATGCCTGAACATGACCAAATTTCTAGCAGCGGATATTTTTGTTTTGCTTCCTAAACGCAATACTACTCGTAAGATTTAGTTTTTATTCCTCAATAAGAAAAATGATAAATAAACGATTCGTCGTTGTTTGATTTAACTTTAGTAGAAATCAGAAAACTAAATGCAATTAGGCGAGTTTCTTCAATCTGTGTCTCCATTGAGATGTACAAGTACCTCCACCGACTTACACATTATTATTGTAATTATTTTTTCATATATTCGTTCTACACAAGTGCATAAACCATCAAACTTATATTTTATATATTTAATTTCTTTCGTTGGTTTCAAAGTATTACACATACAAATGTACTGTTAAGAAAAAAGGAAGAGTATTTCAATTTCGTAAATTACAGCGCGAACAATGCATGTACATGTGATTAAATTCGAATACAATTACATGAAATAATTTCGGACGGATCAAGGTCGCTCGTATTAACTCGGAAATAATGACAGCTCGCAAACAGACGTAATTACAACTTCATAACAACAATGAAACTTATAATCGCAATTTAAAAACACGTGTAGCCATTCCATCGGACAGACCCGAAATTAAAGGAGATGGTTCCGCGAACAACTTTCATCGGTAACATTTCTGTCCCGGACGCCCGACTCCGTACAAGGAGACCGTTTAAAGTATCAAAAAAAGATATCCCGCGTCGGCTATAAATGCCGATAGACTCCAATCGCAGTGACAGATTAACTTCAGCCGATGGTTTATATTGACAGATTGAAATACTTACCAGCATCTGCGGTGAACTCTCAGACAGCAGCCTCGGAACTTTTGCAATAAAGAAAACGCGAGATTAAAAAACTCGTGTTAAAAAAATCACGATAGCAAAACACGCATCAGCACGATATTTCTATGTACACCCCCTAAACCATATTCAACAATATACAGAAACATATTGGAAAAACAACATTACGAATTTTAATTATAAAAACAAGAAAAACGTCCTGTAAGTGAACTTCTGAACTATCCTCATATCAAAACGTGTGCTGCAGGACAACAAGATTTCCAATATAACACATAGCACGCAGAACTTTTAGACGATGAGGCCGTAAATTTCAAGAATGGAGACTACGCATCGGCAAGAACTAATGAATACATATTGTAAATATGTGATAAATTAAACGAGCATGGAAGCGAGAAAGGTATGCCAAGATCATAACAAGTGGAGATCCATAGTCTCCTCCTACCCCGATGGAACACAGGCGTGATGTATGTATTAACACGTTTACAAATTAATTAATTGGACAGCATAAGAGTACGCACTGGCTTTTATGGCGATAGGTCAAATGTCACAGTTTATCAATCTTATAAACAGAGCGAATATATTCCTGAAGTAACCCAAAGGTACTCACATAAATTGTTAACCATGTTACATGGTCACTTTAAGAATATATAGACATACAATTCGCTGTATTTATGAGATCAACAAACTGTAATACAGTTTGACCTATCGCCATAAATGCCAGTGCATAATCTTATGCTATCTAATTAGTAATATAAATCGAAATATTGGTATTTAGTTTGACCCAACCACAGACAATTTTATAGAATCATCATCATCATTACAGCCATTGGTAGTATACCGCTGGACATAGGGCTACCCAAGAAAGGCCCAAAATTGCCGCGCTGGGCAAGCGTGTTAGCAATCACAGAGCGCAGCTTTCGCGACGGGGATGCTGCTGCCAATTCCCACCCTGTCCTTTTGAGTCACACTGTCTCGGATATACCAGCACCTGTCGGTTCCTGTCACCTGGTACAGACGGAGGTACTATTCTACTCTGCCGATACCTAACGGCAAAATGTTAAATAGTAAAAAATATAAATTTACTGACTCTAAGTGTCCTGATGCATAGATCGAGTCATCATATAAAGTTGTTATCGCGCAACAAGCTCATTTTAAAACTAGACGGGTCTTTAAACTATGCGTGCCGCAGGTCTCATTCCGAGATCAACCAGAGAACAGCCAGCGCGAATGCCGGTCTACAACCAACACGGTGCCCTCGACACTTGAACCGTATCACTGAACCAATGAAACCATAATTAGTCCGTAAACGAAACTCTTGATTGCGGAGAGAAATAATTGTTTTCCTTATATATTATCCGACACAAACTTCTCCTAAAAAACCCAATTAATTATAATTCCAGCAGTGTGTACAAGAACGCGGGGAGGAGGCAGGTTAAGGATGTTTTTGTTAAGTATATACTATGGCAATTAGAGTTCATGCGACAATCTGCCTCCAATATGGTGATGCCGTGTCACGTGTAGTTGATGTAAATGTCTATAGGCCGCGGCGACATGCTTGTTTACAAGCTCAGAAATAAAAAAAAACTATGATAAAAATGCTACAAATATAGTGTTATTTTATGTAAATATTCTATATACATTTTCCTGTTACATTTTATATTGAAGAAGAAGTTGAATCTCAGACGGTATAACGTGTAGACATCTAGAAACAATAATTGATTTCTGCTTTTAATACAGTTGCGCAAACAGATCGTCATCATCACACAGATGAGAAAACTAGACATTCAAATAAAATGTTCTGATGGAAATCCAAGAACAGCACCAACAGTAAGTAGTTTATTTTAAAAACACTATCGTGTTTACTTCGTACAATTAAAATATACAGAAAACCTTCTATCCCGGTATTTCATGGGTTCAGAAGTCTACGTCCATCCCTAAGGTTCAAGCTAACTATATCCCGTTTCAATAAAATCACATCAAACCTTAAAAACGATACACATACAAAGACCGACAGACAAACACATATTCGTAGTTAGGATAATAGTATCGATAAGACGTTTTTTAATAAGCAACCAAGGAAACTAATACAAACTGCCAGTCAATGAAGATTTTTCTACACTTATGCATTTCTTGCCGAAGACTAAGCTATAATTATAACGGAGCTGCGCGGTACCGGCAGAGTATAATAGTACCTCCCCCTGTACCAGACGTCGTAAGAGGCGACTGAGATACCTACCACAATGGCGGTATATCCATCCGAAACAGTGGATGGGCATTTTCGTCGCAAAAGCTGCGCTCTACGATTGCCAACACGCTCGCCCAGCGCGGCAATTACAGGCAAATTGCTCCTTTCTTGGCGAGGTCTATATCCAGCAGTGGACATACAATGGCTGGTGTGATGAAGCTATAATTATTTTGTTAAAACAAAATAAAGTTCCGTGCAAAGTTTTTCGAATTTATTAATAATTCGTTAACATCCTGTCAACCGGAAACGGGCACCGCAAGCGCCGACACGTTGATGATTCAAATATAAACGATATGTTTTAAAACTGTAAATGTCTTGATTAATTCTGTTGTAGTATTTAATATAGTGCGCAAGGGCCTCCCCATTTAGCGTAAAACATTTGACATAGTTAAAATTAGATACATAGTATGGATGACTTAGCAGTCAGTAGATTCTAGTAGATTTATGTATTAATACATCGGTTTATGCATATTTTGTACATAGAAATACAATGTACACGTAACGGGAAGACGTAAGTATTTTCATGTCAAAGTGTAGGTAGAACAGAAAAAGGTTTAATAAGAGCCTGTCTCTTCTAACAATATATTTTTAAATAAGGAATTAATTTAAATACTTATACAATATATCAACTAATACATAATATATTCTAGACAGGCCTGATGGTGCAGATGTTTGTGTTCCTATATTGGGCACCAAAGGTCGTGGGTTCGATCCAGCCACCCAAAACATCTCATACATTGACCTGATTAGTGATAATTCGCTTAAAGCACTTGTGTAACGGACATCAGACAACAGAGTAATCACAAATATACTACTTAAATACGCATATTTTACACCCAAACATAAATATCATCATATAAATATTTGTCCTAGGTGGGGATCGAACCCACGCTCCATTTATATTTGTTCCGGGTCTGGGTATTACTTGTGTGTATTTAAATATTATATTTGCTACCTCTGCTGTCCGGTATCTCTAAGACAAATGCTTTAAGCTGTTCATCTCGGCGTCAGATCTACGGATGAGATGTTATGCGAATGTTATTATAAAAAGAAACGTAAACTATATATCTACAAAACTCGTAATAAATCAGATAAATTTATGAAGTCCGGTTGACTTGGATGGCGGTTAGCGAACACTACGAGATGGCAACAATGTTGCACAGCGAGCGACTCGCGTCGGTGAAGTCTATTGGGCGCAAGTCAACCTGGATCACACGCTAATATCGGATAACTTCGATGTACAAGTTAGGACAGGGCGCCATATTGGGATAGTAATTTCTCTAACAAACTATGTTTGACTTGTTTATTGAGCTACTGCAATAACATATGCTCAGACAGAGTCTTCATCGATCCTAATTTTGATAGGTTCTTGGATTTAAGTGCCTAAATTACTTAATTTGATTTCAGTAAAACTCGTTGTTTATGAGCCCGCTTATGACTATTCGCTACTGTTTTATATAGAATTGGTTTGCGATTATGTCTCCTATATACTTTACATAAAAACCTAATTGTTTTATCAATACTTAGAATTAATTTACTTGGTATGTTTTGTCATTTAAACATTTTTATATATTATTATTTTTTATTAGTCCACCTCGACAAACAAGCATACAGTCCGAGTGGTAGTAACATCACTGCAGCCCACAGACGCTTATGATATCACAAGAATATCACTAGTGCGTTTCCAACCGTGACTTGTGGATATATGTCAAATTGCTCAGATGCGATCACTGATATTTGTCGGCAAAAAAGGTGAGAGTGAGGTACCAATACACCTCTGTATAAGATCCATCTCATATGGCCATTATTTTATTAGGAAATGCCCAATGTTTTGCAACTTGTAAGCTATGGACAGAAGTCGACAAACTATAACAACGATATAGAACAACGTCACGGCCAGCGCCTCCGCCGCAACCCACACCGAAGGTTCCCTCAGACGTATGCGCGTACGCACACCATTGCTTACGTAACCCTGCTAGATTACACTAATAAAGATTTCATACACCTACTGACTTTATGTTATTAGCAATCTTTGGACTGGTGTCTGGGCGTGGACGTTCTTGTGATAGAACAAATTCTGATTATGGCATTATCCAAGAATTAACAGCTGCGTCCGCCGGTTTCATTTGCCGTTTAATCTGGAAATCCCAATATCAGTAAATCGCTCACTTGCGCAAAATCATAAATTTCGCTTAGAATTATATGGAATTTTTCTTCTTTGTTTCTTTGATTGCAGGATAAATTTCAACCTGTCTCAATTAGGCTTCCAAACGAAATTTCCACATTTGTTTTAACTTTACAGAGGTCTGGTAGTTTTCATTAAATTTTGGATCGAATTATTATTGTTGTCATATTAATCATCGGGAATTTACTGCTGGACATAGGCCTCCCCATAAATGAAGTTCGTTTGCCCACAATTGCTGCGCTGGGCAGGCTAGAGGCAATCGCAGTGTGTATTCCCGTCTTGTTGCATATGAACTACACTTTTCAGGTGGATTAACGTTCTCTTGGTTCCGGTTCCTCAGTCGCTTTTTTCGAAATCTGGTACAACGAAAAATACTATTTGCTTCTGTCGTTATCTCTCAATCAATTAAAATGATCTATAATTAATAACAAATATTTGAATGCCCTCATATCTTGTGTGCAAGTATTACAATAATAAAAAAATAATATTTACTTTATAAGCTTTCTAACAACTAACACTTATCAGTCTACATACAGCTTATTTTCGGCATTTGTATTTGTATAGCCTTTATTCCGTAGAGATAAATGTCTATTTGGCAGAACAGTTCGACACCAAGCACTAATAGAGCATCTTAAAAGCATTAGCGGCGAGATCCGAGATGTCAAGGCGAGCGGCCAGTCGCTGACCGTTGCCCAACGCAGTAAGTAACCCTGCCAAGGTTTACACAACACCACATATATCTAATGGTCTATAAGCCCAGGATATATTTAATCCCCTAATATATTCGACCTATAAATAGCTGAGGTTGCTAATTTTAAGTCTCGTGGATTACAAAATGGAGAGTTAAATCTACAGTTTTATTTAAAAATTATAAGCTGTGAGCACTGGAGTTGAACAAAACTTCAATTTAATGAAACAAATAGAACTTGAAAACATTTAATTAAATCTAAGCTCAAAATACGGAGTACGGAAACTTACTTGTTAGCGTAGTGATGCTAACTGAAACTAACAGCGAACTCTTTAATCCTTGACACCTCGCTGTTGCTCCCTGTTTCACTCGCGTGAACTCATCGAGTATTACAGCAGTCTTCAAGTAAGACCCACCTGAATATTCTTGTGGTTTGTATTGGTTACAGGTTACAGTTGTAATATATATAATATATATTTTATAAGTCAAGAAAACTTACACCAAAAATCAGAGAAGGTATTTTTGTATATACGGAATGTATTTTTATATGTATGGAGCCTAAGATATATATATGGCTCAGGCTCCTGACTAAAAATAAAACTTTCTTTGTGTATTTCTACCGCTAATTTTTATACAAAACCGTAATCAATCCGTTCTCGCATTGATGTGTTTCCGTGAACCATGGTATATGATATATTGAGGCTACAAGGTTTGAGGTACTAATAAATATCTATTTATTGAAGTAGAAGAGCACCAACATAACATTAACCATATAACTAAAATTAATAATAACCCTCCAAGTATCGTCACACTTTCTTGTGACCACAACACGTGATACAATTAGTAAAACAATATTCAAAAATAGCAGAAGCTATTTAATTGCTAAGGTAAATTACGCTTACTAACGATGGATAGAAAGAACCTGTGTCGGTTCTGGTCGTCACACAAATGGGATAGACGGTCCATCGACAAGTCTGGTTCTACAGACCTTAACAATAATTTAATCATTGTTATGCCGTAAACACTACTTTGGCGATAAATTAAGAGTTTATTAACTAAAAAAAATAACTTTGAATGCACACCAAAGCAAATTCACATCTAAGTTTGGATTTAAATAATAAGGTCAGAAGTCGATGAGCCAAACAGAAACAGATAGAACCCACAATAGTTATTACGATTGGAAATAGCTAATTCCAAACACACGAAGCCAGTTTGCATCAAAGTAGATACTAGGAAACGGTGAATCAATGGTTGTGGAAACATCAGTGTTAATAGATGAATCACACGCGCTCACATCGCGGGCTCGTGGCGATCGTAAGGAAAAAACGTACAATTCCGTATTCAAGGCGTAGATCGAATAATTTGTGAATAAGAAACGCAGCGAACTTTCCAAAGTGACTAATAGCATACATTCGGGATAGAAGTATAATCTAACTGGTGATTAGGGGCCATTTAACAGACTTGTGGCAAGCTTGATGGTTTCAAAGTCTATGTAAGAGTTACTGCTAAGGAAGAGATTTGCTTATTTGTTTGCATTGCTAGAGGAGAAATCTGGCCGATCTTCCAAACACCAAGAATTAGTTTAAATTGTCTTTAGAAAATTTAAATTTGTGTTAGATCATTAAGAACGAAGAGAGAATAAATCATTTAAAATGATAATTTTAAAACACTTGTAATAACTAGATCAATCTTTATGTTATTACTTTAAATTGTTCGGCCACATCAAGGTGATACCTACACAAAAAGCGTTACTAAGAACAAGAAAACTTTCAAACTTAACGAATAGAAATTAAATATGGCTACCAGACTGAGGATGTTATCGAAGGTTGAGTAATTTCGAGATAGTCTTGAGACTGCTAAACGTTCATGATAATTAGATAAAAATGAAAAAAAATACTAAACACATTCCGGTTTCACCAGAATGTGTACGTACTTCTAATGATAAAGTAAGAAATGTTTTCAAATCAGACGCTAACAAAAACCAACACGGCGTCGAAACAAACAGATCATTATACAACACAAAACAATTGCGAGATCACCATTCATTACAAATCGCTGGGTACATTACCATTCTACTTACGGCCCTTTTCCCATTAACAAAATCCTTGGCAGTGTTGCGACAGTCGCAGGCATCGACAGCGTTCAATATTCACAGGCTCATTTTGATTCCGACAGCGCTTTCAGCTCCACTTTGAATTCTGATACATTTGTGATGAAGCAAATGCAACCCCGATACAAAAATTACAGCTTACGCTTGAGGCTGTAAAATGTATTTATGCATGGCCCGTCTATTTATAGCTGGATTGATCTGTGTTTTAATTCTATTGCTTGGATAAGTTTAATGTATTTATATTACCGCTCGCCCGCCCGCTTTTACACTTTATGTATTTACAAGTGAATCGCTTTAAGAAAGGGTTCTTTAAACCCATTTGAAATCAATTAAAATTTTCCTTGTACCTTAAAATGGCTTTCTAAGATAGCCTACGTCTACCCCAGTGTGCGAAACCAGTGCGTTTTTAAAGCTGACCTTAATGTTCAAGGTATTCATTTATGGGTCTTTGTCCCATCCTTATACTAATTTTTGCTAAATATTCGCGAACGTGTGGTGTTACAAACTCTTCTAAAATGAAATTTATGCAAATTTACATACGATTGATGGGTTACACAGAAAATATATACATTAGACAGTGTATGTTGGGCAACAATCATCCATGACATTCAACAAAGGTAATCACTTTAAAATAACATTTATAACATTATCTATTCGCGTCCATCACTCTTACAATGGCGGTGCGCGAAATGTCAGCCGCGGTGCGGCGCGCGGCGCGGTCATCGATCAAATACAAAACGCGATCGCTGCGCGAACAAAACACAACGATATCATCAAGTACAAGTAACACAATGTGATCAGACACACTTAGAGCCGCGATAGGATCTGCGTCAGAATTGGTGGCGTCCGCCGCGATTCGTCACTGTCCGAAATCCGTCATTCTACGAGCAGAATATCAATTGACGTGAACAATAGGTTGCAAGCTTCCGTTTATTGGCGGCTTAAGAGAAGAGATTTGCGCGAATACAAATTTATTGAACTCTTATATTATAACTGGTTATAATTTTACAAATGGCCGTGACTTGGACGGGGAAAATTTATATTATAACTGCTCCTTATTTGAATCAGATTTTGTTTATACTTTTTCTTGAAAAATTTACTTGTACAAGACAGTAAAAGTAGCATTAAAATGTTCCTGCCATTTTTGAGATTTATTTAAAAATATAGAGACAGGAAAAACATGTTATCGAAGAAATGGTTACTAAAACGTTGCTCAAACAAATATTAAGAAGTATTTGTTATTCGTTTATTGAAGTTACAGATGACGTTGTGACCGGGAAAAGTATATTCTCTATGATATAAACGATACATTTTTAAAAAATCAGATGTTAATCAGTTGCAGATCGCAGTTTAGATATTCATGATATTAGTCTTTAGAAGTACACTGCTGAACATAGGCCCCCCAGAAAAACAAAATAAGGAGAAATTTGCCCGTAATCACAGAGCGCAGCTGTCTGAGAGTCATGATGTTGTCTATCCACGTCTTGTGCATCTGAGCTGGTATCGGTTCTGGTATATCAGTCTCCTCCTACGACCCTACTCTGCAGATACTTCAAGACAACGTTTAGGTGCTGGGTTCCGATTATCTACATGCGTACGGTTTAAATACTCTGGGGATGAATAAAATAATTGGAAGGAACAGCAAGTGTACTGTTGTGTGTAATATTTGAGACGCTTAACTTTTAATACTGATATAAAGATTGTATAATTAACAAAACATGACTGCGTCTACAACTAGAACTGATAGACAATATTGTCCCCAGCCCGCTCGCGTCGATAACTCGGGCGCAAGCTAAGCTACAAGCTATCTGTGAGTGCAGCGCGGCCGGAGTAATGGACGCCTGTAATTACTTCCCTGGCAACATGCGACAGGCGTGCCTGCACTGCGTTACAACACGGCACAATACATACATCACGCCTGTGTCCCATCTGGGTAGGCAGACACTACTATCGACAATCTCCACTAGCAATAATCTTGGCATACCTCTTTCGCTTCCGTTACTTTGATTTTTCCTTCATAAACGCTCATTTATTATTGTACTTCTGACTTGGCTCTTCTTTAATACGTCTTCTACTTGGTTAAGGTATATTTGTCAAGTTCGTGCTATACAAACTCTTGAATAAAATGATTAAAAATTTAAAAATACTTATAGATGTTCTAGAAATTTTGTATAGTTAACACGTGACTCTGCTCTCCGTGTTTTCTGCCATTACAACATTAAAACAATAAAGACACACATATTTATATATAAAGTATTCTTATTTCTACTTTTAGTCCTTTTATAGTTATGTGGTTGTTGTTGCGAGCCAGCGTTTAACAGTTAATTACGCTATGGGCATATTTTTCTCCTATATTTAATATTAATCGTCGTGACAGCTGATTTTTTTATATCAATACAGCACAAGATATATATTTATTATCGAAATTTAGCTAAAAACATCCTTCTAAAATATTAGTTAATTGTTCAGTAGGTTTTGGTTCTGAGGAGATATATCCATATGTTATCCAAATGAATGGTCTTAGTGAAACTTCTCCGGAGTGTTGTACGAAGGTGGGAAATGCAGACTATAAACCGGACATTCAAATATTACCTTACAAAATACACGATCAAAACAGAGCAGCGGATACAAGCGCCGGTTGAGACGCAAGGGTAACAGATTAAATTCCTGTACCAAGAAACAAACATGTAATGCACTGGGCTATTGAAAACGCGAAGCTGGGATATGGAAAAATTCTATGTCCAATCTCATACGTTAAACAATTTACGACAACGGTTTTACAACAATAATACTTACACATACATCGTCGGAACACATAAGTTCATCACATAAGTTTGTCCTGGCGGGGATCGATCCCGGCACTGCCCATAAAACAGAGACATTATCAATAGCGCCATTAGGACCGCCGAAAAGACTAGGAGCTGTTTACTAAAAATATGACTTGAGTTTTCTATACAATTCTTCCAACATCAGAAACATTAACCTAACTCCTTGATAACTCGCTTAAAATATTTGTGTTACAGATATTAGACAATAGAGGAAGCATAAATACGATACTTAATACGAATTATAACTGTCTTTTGTGTTTTTTTCAACAGTTCCTTTGCGAGATCGAATCAGGAATGAGGAGATTCGTAACAGAACCGAAAGTTATCCACATTGCCCGGTGGATTAGTAAGTTGAAGTGGGCAAGGCATTTGGTACGCAGAACCGATGGCCGATGGAGTCGAAAAGTTTAGGAATGGAGACTACGTACCGGCAAACGGAGCGTGGGGCGTCCACCCGCAAGATGGACCGACGATCTGACTAAAACCGCAGGATCGCGATGGACACAGGACGCAACAACCGGTCTTTTTGGAGACAACATGGGGAGGCCGTTGTCCAGCAGTGGACGTCTTTTGGCTGATATGATTATCATTATAACAGTCAGAGACAGAAGAAATACAAATGCTCATCATGTATTACATACATATATCAATGTGCGGGGGTCGGGCCCACGCCACTTGCCGCATAAGATATGGAAACTCGACATGAATCGAACTCATAATATCTAAATTAGAATACTGAATGTGCTGTTACAATGTACAGAGTTATATCACAGATTGTGAGTCACACAAGAATGTTCCCAAGGCCGGGTCATGGATCAATTGGGCCCGAGCTGCCGACGATGCGCTCGCTAAGCGATGATGTGGACTGCCGACCATAACACCGTACACCGTAAGACGTGCTGTGATTGGATTCAGGTTCTTATCACATATTGTTGAGTTAAATCTAATCAGCTTGAGATGTTACATCACCGTAATTATTGTGTGTTGTAAGTAATTATTACTCGCTTGTTACTGTTGGAAGTTATGTAACGTCTGTGATTATTAATGTAAATTTTATTACGTGCATATACTCGTACATGCATATAATAAACATTTTCATAGACGATATCTTTAAAATATATACGAAAAATGTACCGTTACAGTAGAATAGTACCTCCCAATGCAGGTATCGGAATTGACTGATGGCGGTGTATCGTATCCATCATATACACCTGCGTAACGCGAGGGTAAGATTCCCACTTTCTTGTGGAGACCTGTCCTCCCACGACTGTTATGTTGATGCAAAATGATCAGATATTAAAATGAAATGATGGATTTGTTATAAGCAACATACGCTAAAACAATATCTTTTTGATTGTTTGTCTGACTGTAAGACTGCGTGTTTTGAATGTACTTTATTCTAGACGATTGTTTTAATTGTCAAAATTTTACTACATTAATATTATGAATGGAAACGTGTGTCTTTCTGTCCGTCCGTTTGTTACGTTTGACCAGTGAATATTTAGCATATGCCATGGCTATTTAATACAGGCTGCTGTGGAATCCAGAGAACTGGCGATGCTAGTTAAAAAAAATATAAGCTGATGCAATGCCACAAATAACGTACAGAAATACATTATAACAAGTTACAAGCAGAAAACCTTCTGGAAAGGACTGTCACCAGTTCCTGTTCATTAGTGACTGGAAAACATATTTGATAATACACAAAAGGAAAATCAAAAGCCATTTATTTTATTGTCCCCTAACTAGCAAGTGGTCTCTTTATGGTCGTCTCACCATAAACCCAGAGACAGTAATGACAGGTACCACGGTGGGGCGGCAACCAAGTCGCTCTATGAGCTTGTCGCATTCTTTATATGTAGTAAGTACAACGGTATACTTGACGTGTGACTGTGCACTAAACCATAGAGACCTCATTACAACAACGCAGATCCATGCGAAGTCAGAATCTAATCTTGTTTATTCAAGTAGTGTAAGTGCAAAATAAGTAATAAGAATAACATTAGTATTATTTTTATTAAGGAAGTGTTTTATGCATATTTGTATGTAACACAGAGGACCCTGATGACCCAAGGGGTCATAAAAGTCATTTAACACACAGACATTACACATATAGACATAAACACTTAAAGAAACCAACGCGATATGATTAGATTTCGTGTATGTATCATATTTTCGTTATCATCAAAATGTTCGCGTTCTCGACTATTGAAAAATTAAACGACTTATCGTATATAAACTTTAATGAACTGCGTTTTAATGCCGTTGGGTAGTCAAGCGTGGTTACTGCCATTATTCTCTTTAAAAGAGTGACGGTGACTTCACGTCAAGAAGAATAACAAAATTTTTTCATTATATTGACCGTAGGATGTACAAACTAGACAAAATCCTCCCTAACAGATTTGTCTTAGAGGTAGGTCTATACAAAGGTAAGGCTGCATGCATTACCGCCAAATGTGATCAAGAATGCAGGGTGAGAGAGGCAGTGAGATTATTGAGTAATGCGACGTAATATCTTTAAGTTACAAAATTGACAACGCGTTTGGGATCTTTATCTCTACGTCTATAGGCAGCGGTGACTTCGTCATTAAAAAATAAAAAAAAAGGTAGGTAGTGGTGACATTTCCGCGCGTCTCTCGAGATATACCAGAAGAGTAAAATCAAGATCAATACACGGAAACAGTTGCATTTTCATTTTTGCTATCTTGTGCTACAAACATGGGTGATTCATAATAAAACTTACTTAAAATATACATGTGTTATTTATGAGAGCAGCCTGCTGAATATCACACATCACCCATCACTCCAATCCAGCAGATGATCTCAAGTCATATCATAATATTACAAGCGGGTAATTTGTTTGACCCATAAACCGGACAATATAGTTCATTGTTAGTATCACTAGTTGTAAACTGGGGTCAACCTCGTCAACAGCTGCCCGCTGCGCTCACGGACGTGCGGCCCCTAACTTTGTGTTTATTGCGCATAAAGCAAGCGCGCCCTTACACCGTAGTGCTGGGAACCGTTCGCTCGATATCATTCATCATTCGTGCGATTGTGTTCTATCGATGTTTCGTTTATGTCTTCATATTGCGTAAAATTGAGCTCGTTAATAAATTTTTTTTGCAACCCTAAATCAACATAGCACGCAGTAACAGATGCATGTGAAGAGAATTGTAAGGGAAACTTACCTTTTACAGAGAATATTTAGCAGAAGTCTAAGTTCACAAACGAAACATTCCACTCGCGAATTCAAATAAAAACTAACGCTAAAACCATTCTGCGAATAGGTATTAGTTTCAAAAACAAACACATTCTCTACTTAGATATTCGGTTTGAATAGTTTTGCATGTTAACTCATCCAACAATTACGCCACTCTCCCGCGCACTTCTGTTTCGTAACGTGATAGGCACCAAAATTTCACCGAATTCCAAATTGCACCTCTTGCTCACTGAACGCCTCTATACATAGTGTTATTTGCATACAATAGCTCTTAACTTTTTATGTGCTCGAAATAATTACGTTTAATTGGTCTTACGTATACCTTACAACAGCTTATTGAATGATGAGCTGATAGTCTATGTACCGCTACAAATTACAAACTAATTTGTTCACTCTTTATTTATGCATCGACTAGTAAAATACAACGTCACAATTTTATAAATAAATAAACAATGAAGTACCTGCCATAAGCATAATTTCGTAACTAAACTTCATTTCCAGACAATATTAGACAAAAGGAAATAAAAAATTCGATGACACTTTAATAACGTGTATGTATACTCATGCGTTTATTGATGAATGAATAAGGTCGAAACTCCACCTTTTATTATTGAAATTTGAAATGTATTGACTGTCACTTACGCGGCATTGCGCCATCCGTTTTATTTGTAGTATAGACTATGCAAGATATATATATATCTTACCATATAATGACAAACCTAAGACGAAGAAGAAGCAACAGTAATAAAAAGTTTATTAAACTAAGCAATAGGGTATTTTATCAGTGTGTTTCGAATGGGTAACACTATAGCGTTATAGATCTTAATATCTAGAGACAATTATAATAATGAATATTGTAGATAATGGTAAAGCCATGCTGCAGTCTTTATATAGCCACAATGAGTCCAGATATTGTTTTTATTCTATAGAACAATTAAAATAAACGTAAGACTATGTCATTTACATATTTTATTTTCTGTTATTGGCATGTATTTACATGACAATCTTGGGATGAGTCATCGCTCACGTCACTCGCTTTTGAAGTGGGTACATTCTTTAGTATTTATGTCATCTGCTACATTCGTATAAACACATGTGTTGAGACCACCATGTTGAATTTTTAATTGCTGTCTGTAGTTTTTAAAATAAAATGATGGCTTTCTTTTCAGTTTTAATGGGCATAACGTATTATGACATCTCGTAAGAGAAAACATGGCTTTAACTAATTTAGTCTGTTTCAAGTGTACAAATAATTATATATAAAAGCATATGCCACTCTAAAGCAAGAAAGAAATTTAAAGAAATTTCCTATATATGTAAATAAATATTAAGTGTTTTGATATAATTATTAACCATATGTTATCGATAACATGCCGTACAACACCATGAATGCACACGCTAATCGTCCGCCTACGCTCGCCCGCCGACCTACCCCTACATCGCAGGTATCGCCGTATTGCTACGTAGTGCGCGCGCTCACCTTGTCGATGACGTGCCAAAGATATATCTTAACTTACCTACGTAAAGTTTAAATATGTTAAATTTATAACTTTTCTGTCTATATAGACACTCTTTCATTTTAAAGATGTATTAACATTTAAGTAGGCATGTTTTTTTATATTAGCCTGCTGTTAATTACCATTTTTTTTTCGGTTCCTAGGACTTTTAAGATACTTAATTGACATTATCTCATCTGATTCTAGTTTTCTATAACAACATAATGGTGTCTCATCATAAAAAGCGGCCGTATAGATTGCGGCTTTAAAATAACTTGTTAACTTGTTGAGTGTTACTTTTTAAGTATTTTCTCAATAAATAGTAGACCTATGGTTTGGTTTAAGTGTGTGATTCGGGATCGCTGAAATAAACTTTAGAACGGTTGGTGTAGCGCTGGATGACCAAATAATATATGTATATAAGAAGAAGACCAGACGATGCTGGCACTAGGTCCCTAGTGTACATAAAATTATGTTTACATAAAACATAATTTTATAAAGATACAGAAAGTTGTTATGTACCGATTAATGAATATTTCAGTACATTTATGGTTTGTAAAATGGCAACATCGATAACGCAGTGGCCGTCACTACGGACGCTCATCATACCCGGCGCCCACGCGAGGCCCACCCCTATATCATACGTATCTCCGTAATTTGTCGGCGCAACACAATGCGCGCGCGCAAATACTATTGATGCCTACGTTATTAATCTCGAAGTAACTCTCGTCATTTGTTTCGTGATTGCTTGTATTTGTAAAATGTATGTTTTGACATCATCATGATGATGATGTCAAAACATAAATTGTACATCATTACAGCCATTGGAAATACACAGCTGGACATGGGCCTCCCCAAGGAAGGGGGCATATGCCCTTAATTGCTGCGCTGGGCAAGCGTAGAGCGTTGTAGTCAATCGCAGAGTGCAACTTTTGCGACGGGGATTTTGCTGCCCATTCCCACCCTGTTTATTTGAGCTACGTTGTCTGGAATAGATATACCGCTATCTATCCATTTTGGTACCTTAGCCACCTCTTACGACACCTGGGAGGTATTATTTTACGCTGCCGGAACCTCATGACATTATATATTGACAGAACTGGGTTAATCAGGACATGATATTGAATTGAATGTTAAAAAACATACTTAAATAAAATGTTAGTACTTTATATTGAATAAAAAATGATGTTGGCATTTCTATATTAGACATAACAAAACTTGTAACGACGGCTCTATAAGCGGTTCATTGTATCTTCGTTGATAATAGCATCGCGCGTGCGTAACAGACCCTCGATTTTTTATTAAAAAAACTCACGTGATTAAACAATAACCCTTATATGCTCATCTTTTGGGAGAGTTTATATTCAGGAGCAAACGCCCAACAGCTGATAAATTCAAATACAAAATATTCTTTATTCAAACTTTCGAAACGTGAAAAAAATAAAAAAACAAATTTATTTCATAAATATAAAGTACTAAATTCTTATCGAGTATATAACTCATAATACCGATGTCTCTGATGACGTCCCAGGATTAACCCCTCCCCTCTTCCATATCAATTAACTAGTCTAGAACCTGAAAGAAAAACTGGTGGTGTTAAAGGTTCCATCAACACTAAATAATTAGTGTTCATGGAACCCTTACAGGCGTCGGCGCAAACAAACCGTTGTCTCAAAGCTAGGTTAAAGCAAATATATTGTAGGCAGTATTTATACTAATATTATAAAGCTGAAGGATTTGTTTAAACGCACTAATCTCTAGAACTGCTGGTCCGATTTAAACATTATTTTCGTGTTGGATAGTCCATTTATCGAGGAATGCTACACCACCCCCCAAAGTCAGAATTCTACGTGGACGAAGTCGCGGGCACTGCTAGTCATTAATATAAACTTTAACATTGTAATATACTTCTTTGCTATGTTCCTAATTTTCAACGATGGAACCGCACAGTAATTATTTCACGTTTGTACCGTCTAGTATCAAGCTACAGTCAGAGTTATTCTCCCGAGAGTCTGTTCATACAATGTATTTTCCTGATCTATTGTTTTCATTAATTTTTCGACCAAAGTTATCGTGCTCGAGCGTTCCCAAACCACAAAATGAATACATGCAGATAGTTTGATAAACATAATTCTGACACCCACACGTGAGAAATCTTCTCAGCTGTATTGTGGTTTTCCTTGTATTGATTCAGTGGTTTTGCCACGTAAACCAATTCTAGGTAAAAACTATGTATATTCATTAATTTCAGAATTAATCTAGGATAACTTTATAATTCTAAACCAGTATACTATTGGTTAATGTACATAACTAGCGCATTTGGTCCGAATATATAGTAAATATTACCCCGTTGGACCCGTTTCATCCATTGGAGTAAATGAAGCAAGAGGTATACCAAGATCATAGCAAGGGGAGATTCAGAGTCTCTGTCTACCGCGGTGGGACATAGGCGTGATGTATGGATGTATATGTATGATCTAGTATTGTTTTTGTCGATCATTACTTACGTACAAACTTTCGGTCATATATTTTTTACATAAAAACATGCAATTTCACTAATGCTCCTGATAATTTCAACAATATAATAATTGTCCAATTTGATGCAGACATTCCCAGGTTATGTGCTTACATACATTTTCTAAAATCTAGTTCTAAAATTTCCGAGTTTGAGAAATATGATTATTCCTCTGTTTAAGGATCGAAGAATATACCAACGATAGTTAATTAGTGTTCCGTAATGAGCGGTCCATCTGTACCAAATGGATTTCTGCCAATACACTCAATAGCTGCCCTTTAATGAATGCTCGCTAACGAAGCTTCGTTAGCGAAGAGCCACTGCGGCTAACGATGGCCAACTGGCCTGCCCTCCGGCTTTGTTCGCGTCGACGGCCCTTTTGTTTGGAAGAAAGATATGAAAGCTTCGATTATCAGAAACTTCCTATGTCTTAGACAACAGTTAATATATTTAATATATAATATTATATGAAGACGCTCATCTGATATAAACCAACGGTTGTCTTTAGTAATCATATCTGCTATTGAAGTCCACTGTTGGTATGTACAACAGTGGACTTCAATAGCAAGACCTCCCCAAGAAAGGCGCAGTTTCGGCTATAAATGCCAAGCTGGGTAAGCGCGTTGGCAATCGAAGAGCGTAGCTTCGCGACGTGGATGCCGCTTTCCATCACCGTCCTATGCAAATCCACTGTTACGGAGAAATATACCGCCATTTGTCGGTTTTGGTACATCACTCGCCTCATGCGACGCCTAGTACAGGCAAAGGTACTTTTTTACTCTATTTACCGGTACCACAAGCTATTTTTAAAGACGCCGTAGCGTAGTCCCTCATGTGATCTCAACAACTGCATAACAATTTCATCCGAGGTTGCCAACCTTATGGCCTGAATATCTAGTCCGCAATTTTGATTGCCATCTATCTCTCTACAAATACAGAACACAGTAATACAAACGCTGCTGATTGGCGAGCTGGGAGGGAACCATTGTATAAGCTCTACCTCTGGTACGAGCTCTATTTAACCGAATGTACTGGACCATGGAGGCACAGCAAATAAAATCTAAAGGTGACATATACCTTTATATTATATACCTTTTCTTTATATAGAATACTTGGAAGAATTTTACTTCCAAAAACTTTACTTCCAAATAAATTATATATATATAATATAAATTAAGTACCGACAGCGCGTAAAACATATTTTTAGCGAGAAATTCTAAAAAGAACTAAGTTTTATTCGAAAGCTTTGTTGTAAATTTTCATAAAAATCTATTAATACTTTGGCGTGAAAGTGAATAAAAGTTCATGCTTAGTCACAAGCTTTCAAGTTACAATATTAATTGGGTCCAAAAATAATCGTATGTATAGAACAAAACCAACCAACCAGAAGCCAACTCGCGCCCAACTATGCTTATTACAGTAATTTCGATGCAGAAACTTATAACAACGGAGAGAAGACAAGTGGACCCCGGTTCAAACTTATGTTTTTGTTGAGTTTCAACTCGTGGGTGTTAGTTAAGCTAACTTCGATGTCTGTTACTCGGAGGTAAAGTGATTGTTGTTGGAATTGTGGATGTGAAGCCGTGGAGCGGTCGCATGGTGAAATTACTGTATGACCTGAGAACACCTTTTTTTGATCTACTCTGCTATGCTGATACGGATATCAGATGTTACGGAAACACAAGTAGTTTAAGCGACTTTTCACGGAATCAGGTCAATGTATGAGATGTTGTGGGAGATTTCGCGTTAGTTGTGTTCGTAAACAAAACGCGAAAACATACCCCTAAACATATTTCGCACATAAGCCCGACTAGACACACCACACTACATTTATTCGCTACCGACGTACGCGAAAAGATTGATTTCAGCAACAAAAGGTTTTGTCCAGCCCACAGCCGTTTGTGACAGAGATGTTATCAATGGCAGCGATATATTGCCTATCGTTGACCATTTAAGCAGCAGCTGCGACTTGAACGCCCCGCGCCGACCACTTCTCGGACCTGGACCAGGTGGGCTAGTAGCACCTGCGGGACTCGCACTTGGGACGGTCAAAATTATTGCAAAAACATTGTCCCAGCTTTCGATTTTACACAAAGTAAATCGACGGTGGCGCATGACGATGGCGATGGCGCAGATGGTAGTGATCTTATCTTGTACGCCAAAGGTCGTGGATTCAATCTCCACCTAGAGCAAATATTTATATGATGATATTTATACTTGTCTTGTGTCTGGATTTTAAAAATATCTATTTTAATATTATATTTAACATTCCTCTGTTGCCTGATGTCCGTGACACAAATGCTTTGAGTGACTTTTTACATAGCCAGGTCAATGTGTCAGATGTTGTGGGAATCAATTATAAAAAAACGACAGTCGTGGGTATCATTTCATTTGTTCCCTGATTATTCAGAATCCTGAATATTAACATAGGCCATAATGGTATTAATTCAGAAAGTTTTATATAAGGACATTATTTATCAGTTTTATTATGTACTGTTACGTACTTTTCAACGTATTCAGCTTCTTCGTTTCTGTGAAAGAATCGCAGAACTAAAACACAATTTCACCGGACCAAACCAGTCATAAACTCACTATGACAAAAAATACATGTGTTAATTCAATAAAAAGAATATAGAAAGCTGTAGGTAGAGAGTTGTCACAGATATTTCCGAGATAACATCAAGGCATTTGTCCCTCTCAATTAATCCCGGTGTTAAGTTTCAAAACAAAACCATAAGGCTGATGAATGCGATTATAAAAGAAATGCATTTTAAAATACCTATAGTATCGGCGACACGATCTCCCTTACACCTATCCAAACACGAGATACCTATCGGTGAATACCTCCACAAGAATCCTATTCATGCTCCACAAAAGCCAAAAACAAATACAAAACCACAGAGGGGCCGCCCTTTATCACAAAGGTACCCTAATTGGGGAGCAGATGGTTCCGCAGCCCACGTGCTCGTGGCGCTTTCATTCTTACATATCCTCACGCTTACTTACACAAACAACAAGGTACGATTAAGGAACAGATAACCCAGTGACGCAGCGAATAAAGTTGCGTTTCCCTAATCCTGGTATGTAGATACGACGGTTCGCAATAGAGACGGAGCGGCTAAAAAACGTCCGAATCACAGAATAACGACACGCTAACCGGTGGTTGCTTTTTGTGGTGAACTGGCAAAGGTGCAAACTCGATGATTTGTGGGTCAGGATCGTGTTGTACTTTGTGGCAGATATTTTCTTTTAAATGCGCGCAGATGTTTGGGAATTGCCACTGTTGTTTGTGTATCAGTATCTCAAGCCGTTCTTACCTGTGAACAAAAAATACAAAGTAAATGATTGAATGTGAGTATATCATTATGTTTCCGTAAGATACCGGCAGAGTAGAATAGTAACTCCCACTGCAGTAGGTATCGTTAGAGGTGATATTGGTACCAGAACCAACAGATGGCGGTATATCCATCCGAAAAAGTGCAGCTCAAATGAGCATCAGCATCCCCGTCGCTAAAGCTGCGCTCTGCGATTGCCAACACGTTTGCCCAGCGCGGCAATTGTGGGCAAAATACCTCCTTCCTTGGAGAAGCCTTTGTCCAGCAGTGGACTGTCAATGGCTGGTGTGAAGATAACATAATATTAGCTGTCAGATAGTGTATGAGCAGTTTTGGTTCGCGGAAGTCAAATTACTTGCAGATAAGAGAAGCGGCTATAATGTACGGACATTTTAATAAGTACCGACAGATCAATTCCGCCAAACTCGTTCCGTCGCGAATTCACCAGTTCATTATTTACGGACAATTTATCAACTATCTAAATTGTATTCATTTCATCGCCATTCATCATTCCTTGTGTGTTGACACTTGGAATTAACGTTCACCCATTGCTTCTAATTAGTGAAACTATTTAACTGCTTAAATACACATTACAAAACGCGGAAACGCTGGAAGCAACTTTCGAACGAGTATTTGAGCCATAACAAACCTCAATGTGATCGATCGAAACTAGACCTTACTCGTATCGGGATAGAAGCGGTCCGAGTTACACCGCCGACCTCACATCTCCTTTAAATTGACATCCGTAAACTACGCGAGTTTTATTAGCATTCAATCGAATTCCAGTTTACACTGACCGCCATATTTACAAAGTTGAACCGAGAAGGCATGTCCTTACTTTTACAACGCATCTTAAAAGGAAATCTATATCCGTGCAGGAAATATTCGTGTAAGAGATGCAGATAGCACTTTTGGGACGAGTGAGGGGAATGGGCTATCTTAGTGGAGTTAGGGTTTGCTCACAGGAAACACGGAAATTGATCATTGCACTGATGTTTATTTTTGACACCAGTCACCGTCTGTTTAGGAAGCCGGCTGACAGCTTGTGTATTTTTGGTTTTGATTATATTTTTCTTGTGAAGCTGTACAAGTGGTGGAAATATTTCAATTCGTGATGAATAGAAACACATGAAATTCCGACCAAGTCATATTGAATCATACAATTTTAGAGTATAACCCAAAATGTATACTTTATATTTTATTAATTATTTTTAATTTCTTTATTTATGATAATTCATTTAGCGTCAATTGACATACAATTTAAAAGTTTATACAAATTCCTATTTATCTTCTTAAAAACACTGAGCTTTGATAAATGTTGTAACTAGGAAATAGACTACTACTGCTTCTCGATTCATTTAAGATTTGAAAACAGTCTTAATATACTCAATGAACGCTGAAGTAGACTCGAGATTTTGGTACATCCGCAAATCGCTAGACTAAGAAAATCGTGTGGAGTAGTGGAGCGATCCCTGTGAGCTGTCCCTGTGAACTGTCGAGTGCGCGGTGAGAAAAAGTAACAACTAGTTGCTTCCGTGAGTTATGAGCTTCTCGGGTTACAGCGTCGTGTCCGCCACAAGTGTCGGCGAGGTTTCGGATCGGACACTCTTCCCATCGATACCAAACCTTTTACTGCGTACAACACTTTTCTAGTACTCATTTTTTCGCGAATCATATTATATTTGTTCGAAATACTCATTCCACGGTTAATATTTAATCAAAATTGAGAATGCATGGTTTATATGATGGTATTTGTAATCGTTCTGTGTCTAAATGTGATTTTTGATATGTATCTAAGTATCGTATTTGTAACACCTCTGTCGTCTGATATCCGTGATGCAGCTTATGTTGTGTAAATTTATTTTTTATTTTATTTTGTTTATTTTGATACTGCTTATGTACATTTATTGGTGATGCAGGTATAACTAAAAATTTATAATTTAGATACATAGGACTAGCCGATATATATGTCTAAATAGAATAAAAGTGGACTGTTTGTTTTCAATGTCAAAATAATAGATTTCTCACAAAAATACGTATACGATAGACTATAGAGTAGAGCGGTATTAATTTCGGTTAAATATAAAAAAGCTTGCCTATTTTCTACGAAACTTCAGAAGCGGATTTGAAATGCGTAAGTGAAGTGAACTCTAATTTGGGAAAAACGTAAGATAGGCAACAACACAGATTTTCACGTTATATATCGATAATCTTATTGAATTTTGTGCTAAAGCGACGCAAGCGCAAGCGGTGAGCTGAGAGATATCGAGCCGATCGTTGCTATTGATTTATCGATTGGTAACGAGCGGCGATCGATAGCTATCGATTACACATGAGAGATATTGCCTTAGTGATAATTGCATCGTGTTATTGAATACCATGAGTTCGGCCAATTTCGTTACCGCTGGGAGGCAACGTTCACACTTTTCGTGGTCGCCCCAGGGACCGGAAAGTTTTTTTATTTATGCTATTAAATCTGCAAACAAGCACGCGCTCCGCGCGGGGAAAGCGTCACCGCAGCTTAAAGAGATTGATATTATTGATCGCATACATGTCACATGCGCCGACTTTGTGCCTTGAACATTGCACACCCTTCAAATCAGAACACTATTCGTACATGGCGGTTCAATTGCAATAACAATAACACACCAACATCTTGTGTATTAACCTGAACCCAAGATGAGTCGATCAAACTTGTGTGACAAAGGATTGTGTGATATAATTAACAATTTACTGCTTAAATACACAGCCCAAACACAAATTTTATTCATATAAATATTTGTCCTCAATGGAGATCGAACCCACGACTCTAGGGGCACAGGATTACACAACCATCTGCACTACTGCAGACCAATGTAAGAGATCCACCTTTGGCAAACGACCTGCAAAGAGTTAGTGTTTAGCGTGTTCGAAAATGCTAGAAATATTGTTTGAGCACTTTAAGTTAGGTTCATCAAAAAAATATTATATTTGTTACTGCTTAATAAAATGTCCACAAAATGGAGCAAAACAAGTTTTTAAAACACTTCATTCTTAAACTTATATTTTGATCAATATATCATTCAAAGTAATTCGCGTTGTATAATAGCTCATTTAAATAATAACATGATCAATAACATCATGATGTCAAAAGAAATCGAGACCGATATCAAACTCACCCACGGTCGACTTTCTCTCATTATTTACATAATTTGTCCAAAACTACAACTAATTTTATAAGCCGACAAAGAATGATGGCGGACGGACGGCTCGGAACAAATCGATGCCGTGTCGCGCCACGCTTACATTATTAATAACCAAATAAAGTATTCTAATAAAGCTAATAAATGAAATAATATTAACTATTAGTTATTCATGCGTAGTTCTTATTAATATAGGAATAAGGCGCACATTCTATGTATTTGTATGTCCGGCCGTCGCCTTCCTTCGTTCGGTCACGGTCGCGGGTCGTAAAATTAACATCAATCTTGTGAAAGTATACGCAAACTATATAATTTGGTATCTAACTTATGAGCTAGATTAATATGTCATATTTTTAATGAGTTCTAGTCTCTACAGTATTTAAAATTTACTAGAAAAAAAACATGTCTTAGGTGTCACGCGGGTCTCGAACCTGCATCTTTACCATACTTGGATTTTTTTTAGTACTTAAATATCATGTTAAATATAACCCAGCAATTCTATGCACTAAACAACTTTTACTTGAAAGCTTATTTATTTATGTGTATAAGTAGTATTTTGTTTTATTACTAGTCTATGCGATACATCTTTAAACATCCACGAATTACATTGGGTTTTTCAAACACAGAAAAAAGTAATTAAGTATATTTAATGACTTATAAATACCATGCATTATTTAAATCCTCTCAAAGGTTAGATTCACGTGCACCCAATCGTGAGCTTTTAATAATTCATTAGATAAGTTATTCTCAACACGCCGTTTGATTGGTTTCAATGCCATATTTATTTAAACTAGTCTTAAAAGCCATCAGCTAAAATTTTAGCAATGCAAATGAATCGGAACAGATGTTCGCGAAGCTATTAAAAAGTTAATCGAGTTAATGAAGAGTTATAAAATACTATCTCGGAGTTGGACCACAGCACCGACACAGTTTTATACCTTCTGCTATATCAAGGGACTTAGTATATGATATCGAATAGAATTGAATTGGCATCAGATTGGCGATAGAATCCTGATTAAAATATATAGGTAATTTAAAACAGATGTTTAATCATCATTATCATTACCACTATAATGGAATATATATGGAAGTCCACTGCTGGACATATGCATCCCCAAGAAAGGGGAAATTTTGCCCATAATTGCCGGGAAAAGCGGGCGGGCGAGCGTATTGGCAATCGCAGAGCGCAGCTTTCCCTGTGCATTTGAGCTGCACTGTTTCGGATGGATATAAGGCCATGTGTCGGTTGTGTTATCTAAGTGGCCTTTTACGACACCTGGCGCAGTGGGGGGTACTAATCTTCTCCGGATAATATTTATTCTGGAGAACGGTTGTTGCAAGGTAACCGAAATATCGAACACAAAATGTACAGAGTTAAATAAATCGCATTTTGAAGCCGTTAAAAGAACAGTTTTATTATGAGAAGTGGAAGCGCGAATAAATTTTGTATTTGTCCTGTGTCTGAGTTTTAAATATATATTTAAGTACTATATCTGTGATTCATCCATTATTATTTGACATCCATAAAATGTACATTTACTCGTATACGTAAAAACCAACAAAGTTCTAACACCAGTCTCTTCTAGTTGGAGTAGTATTGGCGAGCACGTCTATTGCGGCGATAACTTATGCATGTTTTTCTCGAGTGGACTAGTTATGTTTCCATAATATGCTTGATTAAATACCTGGGGTATTACGTTCACATATCACAGCACAATTAAGCCGGTATTGCAAGCTAATGGTATATTTTTTATAGGGACGCGTCGGCCCCCGCTGGGACACACCGCTCAGCGGAGTAACACAGTGATAATATTTTGATTGCACGACAATTTTGTAGCAGGGGTCTGATTATATGCACGCGGCAATAGGCTCGTAAAATTCAAACACTGGAAAACATTTAGAAAGTTTTAAGATGGTGTAGTGTACAGCTTTTTATTTGTTTTCCATATTGAATTTATATTTTCTTTGTTGAGGTCGCTAATTTAGCCGATATTAAACCAAAATCACCTATTCTTCAATCTACATAAATGTATTCTTTTATATTTGTCTTAAAAAATACACTAAGGAACATAAGCCTCTTCTACAAAGAGGGAATTTAATCTATTATTGCCAAGCTCTACAAACTTTTACGATACAAACAGGCCAGATGTCGCAAATGGTAGTGATCCTATCTTTTACGCAAACGGTCGTGGGTTTGATCCCCGTCCAGGACGGAATATTTATATGATGGATATTTATGTTTGTTCCGCGTTCAATAAATGCATTGAAGTAGTATATCTGTGATTGCTCTGTTGCCTGATGTCCGTAACACAATTGATGTAAACGACTTATCACGGAGTCTAGGAAGTGAAAAATGTTATGGGAAAAACAAAACAAACAAACTGGTACAGGGGGACGTAATATTTTACTCTGCCGGTACTACTCGGCTAGAATTTGATATACTTTAAATTACAGTCAACTCGGGTAACATTGAACTATTAGGGTAACTTTGAATTATCAATATTCGTAGACTATAAAACGAATTGAGCCGAGATTAAGATTTTCAGAACTGTCTTCATGGTAAATCTAAACTGATATGTTTAAGATTAATATATTTATTCTATAAAAAAGCCTGGTCAATGTTACCCAGATAGTTCAATGATACCCATATTGACTGTAATATTTAGACAGTCTCTGTTATAAAACTTTGTCATTTCTAAATCCAATAACTGCCTGACGGTAAATATATTTAGGAGTATATATTAAAGAGTCTAAAGTTTTCGTCGCTTATTTATAACGTCTGCATTATTTACATACTGCTGAAAATTTTCATTATATTAAATATGCATGTACATTAGTGTTCAATCTCACTATCATCATCACAGCAGCCGTGAAACGTCAACTGCTGGACATAGGCCTCGCGAAGAAAGTGGGATTTTTGCCCCAAAATTATTTGCCGCGCTGGGCAAGCGTGGTGGCATTCGTAGCTAGTAGTAGTAGCTACACGACGGGATTGTTGCTTTTGGTGGATATACCGACTTCTGCCGATTCCGGTACCTAAGTCGCCTCTTACGACAGGCGAGGTACTATTCTATCCTACCGGTACCACACGGATAATGAGTTTTCAATGAGTGGGTTACAAGATTGTTTCATTGTCGATATTTAAATACATTTTTGAAAAGAGTCGATAAAATACTCGTATATTGATTTTATTATAGATGATATATTTAGACAATATTTAGACGTTTCTACTGAATGTGCGTATTAAATCGGACTGCAGCTTTACGCTGCACAAATTGGTTAGAAAGACTGGTCTGCTGCCTAAAAATTACTTAATAACATTAATATTCGACTGAACATGGAGATCTCCCTTTAACCCTTCTCTCCCAAAGTTAATGTACATATTGGGGCTGACTTGACTGACGTTTGGCGAGTAAATAATGAACTCCCAGTGTAAATAATGAAGTGCGTGTTCGTATCAGTTCGTGTGTATAGCGACTCGCCAATAGCCGCTCAATGTTGTGCTGTTTTTTCAGTTTATTACAGACTTAAAATACTTTCGGTATTTGAATGTATTTGAAAACATACTTTTTGAAATTACTTTTTGAAAACATACTTTGAAAACATACTACGTAAATTTTTTGAAGACTACCAATAACCAACCAAAGTACCAATTTTATTAATACACATCAGTTTTAGCAGCTTTGGCGTGAAAGAGCAAAAATCCTATATAGTATAATATATATATACTATACTATATAGGATTTTATATATATATATATATATATATACATATATATATATATGTAGTATGGATAGATATTAAAATATGGTTATCTATATAATATATATTAAAATATTTATCCACACAAACGTTCACGTTGCTAATATTCATAAAATAACAAATAAAATTATCAGAGCTACTAGCTTTACAAATTGTATAAATACATTCCCACAACATCTCATACATTGACCTGATTTCGTGATAAGTCGCTTAAAGC
>JACJUM010002477.1:176570-227931 GCA_020976665.1 Heortia vitessoides | reverse complement strand
ATCTAAGGTGTAAAAGAGAGAGATTCTCAAATCACAAGGTTAACAACACGTTAGTGATATCCTTGTGATATTACAAGCATCTATAGGCAGCAGTGACGCTTACTATTACGCAGACTGTATGTTTGTTTGTCGACCTGATCTAATTTGAAAGAATACATATATTTCATACCCAGACCGTAACAAACATAAATATTATCATATAAAAAATTGTCCTTGGTGGGGATCGAATCCACGACCTTTGGCACACAAGATAGGATCCTTACCATTAACGCCATCATAAAACGTTGACAAAAGCGTTGAAAAACATTAATATAATCAAAAAATAAAAAAAGAAACACAGTTTACACGCGAAAGAAGTCGTGAATAATGGCGTCAACAAATTAGCCAAATCAAACGTCACTCGTTATGTCTAGTTTAAAACTTAAATACATCATGATAACGAGGTAAAAGATTTTTAGAAAAAAAGTCCCTTTATATATAATTGGTAATTGCATTATCTTGGCAATCGCACAGCGCAGCCTTTGCGACGGGAAGGCTGCTGCCCATCACCGCCCCGAAAATTTGAGCTGCACTGGTCGGATGGATATACCGCCATCTGTCGGTTCTGGTACCTTCACAGTCACAGCCATATAAAAGTGGTCATGACAGTGAAATGAAAATAGTCACGTTTTTCCGCTAAAAGGATCCCACTGGAACCAATCGATATTTATGAGCTAAAAACCCCTTTCAGTTAATCGACCATAACATTCTGAATCATGTCCAATATTAAGTAGTTATAATGGTCGTACCAAGTAATGTTATTATTGGAATAACTGAACTTTTAAGGGGACATTAATATATACGGCACGGTACGTCAATGTCTATGGCTACTAATTTAATTCTCTTTACTGTCAATTACACAAATTTGCCAAACGATTTCGAACCTTGTATCTTATCTGTAAAGGTGATATAACGGCGGATGGAAAATCTAAGAAATTCAATTAGAAGCTTATGTAACTGGAAGAGCGTATTGTGGATCCCGGAACGCTATTGATGGCTTGCTTTGGCATTCCATTAATAGCACGAACCGATGCCGGCAATCATTTAAATCATGATTATGGAACATTGAGTCAGTTCGCAGTTTCAATATCGATAAATAATATTTCATGGAAAATGATGGTAGATTGGTTGTCAAAGCTTTGCGCGGCCTTCAAATTGTAGTCAGCAAACTATCGTTTTATTGAGAAGCGTGGAATAATTGACAATCGAATTGTTTACATACGCTTCACGCTTTCGCACTAAGCTCTTTCTAAATATGCTTCCAGTTATATATTCGGACGGGCACGACGGCGCAGATGGCAGTGATCCGCCATGCCACCGCCTATCTGGAGTGCCCTGAATCGTGGGTTCGATCCTACCAATGACAAATATAAGATGATATATAATATATATGATGATATTCATGTTTGTTCTGCGTCAGGGTGTTAAATATATATATATATATATTTAAGAATTGTGATTCCTCTGTTGTCTGATGTCCATAACAGACGTGCTTTAAGCGACTTATCACGGAATCACGTCATTTTATGAGCTGAGATGTACTAACAATAATAATGTTTAACTATGTCAAAACATGCATAGCTACTGACAGCGATTTCTTTATAACAATCAATAGTAATAGTAGAAGTAAGTAAAGTCGTAATCATTCATATTAAATAGCAAAGAACAAGCACACACAGTAGTCTGAACGGCAAAATAATATTTTTTTAACAAAAATATATTATTGTTCGTCATTTCTTTTAAATGAATACCACCCACAGGAATGCATTCCGTCACAGAAGGTTTTTATATTGTTTCAAAATAGCCACCATTTCTGTCAAGCTATTTATTTTTGCTTAAGTAGTACAGAAATACAAGTAATATATCGTCAGACCACACGCAGGGGACGCCTCCAATACAATTAGATGTTGTTTTAGTGAAGGATGGGAAAAGTATTGGCCTGTACCACGGAGTAATCAAATAAACACAGCTAATGATTATTTGTTTGGGTTCTGGCGATGGTGAAATGTGGCGATGATATCTCGGTAAGGGGTAAGTGTGTTTTGGTGTGGAATCTTTGTGTGTCCAAGTCCAAGTGTTTGTTGACTGGATTACATAAAATGAATTACACATGTAAGCCTATATGTTTAAAATGTTATTGTAGATCAGTTTGTTTGTTCAAGTATTTATCAATAAGTGTCACAAAAGAAATTCATCCTCGTCATAATCATTACAGCCATTAGAAGTTCACAACTACATCTCCTGTTCTTAGGACATTCCTAAGAACAGGAGAATTTGACTCATAATTGCCGCGCTGGGCAAGCGTGTTGGCAATCACAAAGCGCAGCTTTCGCGACAGAGATGCTGCTGCCCACCCCTGCCCTGTGCATGAGCTGCACTGTCTCGGATGAATATACCGCCATCTGTCGGTTCTTAGTCGCCTCTTACGACACCTGGTGAAGGAGGTCCAGAAATTAAATGGAAACATATAACAGATTGACCTGACTCCGAGAAAAGTTGCCTTAAGCCAGTCGATATGTTACGGTCATCAGACATGAAACAAATATAAATATTTATCAAATTAATATTTGTCCTGGGGAATGATCAAACCGCTGCTTTGTCGTCAATGTCCTACTTCTGTGCCTTGCTTGCTTCTTAATTCAATGTCCTTGTATTTTTGAGGATTCTCATTGTCTTTAGTTAGTTGAAGACGTGAATTCTTTATGAATTTAAACGTAACTACTGGAATTGATGTGACTTTCGTAACCAGAAACGTTTATAAATGTGAAATTCGAGTTGTCCCGTGTCTCGTCTAATTTTTAACTCCCACAACCCATTACTGGTCAAGTTTGTCGCCGATTACTCCACGTCCACTCGCCAGAAGGCACCGTTTAATTCTCTCCCATTGTTGTATAAATATTAATGTTTCAACCTTTGGAAGGCTTACGCATTCTAGCAACGGGAATTACGGGCGGTGCTCCAGTAATTTCACTCGCTTTATAGGATTCGCAAACGACCTTATACCAAATATTTTAAGAGTACTTCATTAAATGTTAATGTTGTCCCTTCTTTCAATGTTTTTCTTTAGACATTTAAGGCTTCTAATTCACATTTGCCTAACAATTTGAAAGTAATTTTGATTACAAGTATAAAAGCGAATTTATTAAGAAAAAATATTTACATGGCGTATTACGTCTTGCCTTTAGGTACTACAATGTTTGTTTAACATTCTCTGTAATACTCACAGTCGACGTAGTATTCTTTTTTCTTTTAAAGGTTAACAAAATATAAGTATTATATTGATATAGTAACAAGATTCCTATATCAATATAATAGTTATATTCTTAGTAAGGAAGTGAAATTTGAAATAGTAGCCGTTAACACTCTCTTTTCCTGCTTTAGTTAGATTTTAAGTAAATTGACAAACTAGCAAAGTATATGATACTTAAGAAACTCTATACATTTTTTAGGTATAAACTGGATATGTGCATTTCCAATGGTAGCTTAATATTATAAATAAAAAGCTTTGAAAATATCATATAATTTTTAAAAGTATAATATTACACACAGCTGTGGTTAATTATCATCTCTCTCGTGCAATCAAATAAACAAAACAAGCAATAACAGTCGCGCCACCCGGGGGTCGGGAGACGAAGCTGGGACCGTACGGGAATAGTATATACAAAACTGTGAATGCTTTGTTTTTACGTAGATTATTATGAAAGTAAATATATTGGTTAAAAGGGATTGAGAAAAAGAATATTATCATACTTTGTGATAAAGTAAGAAACACTTCACTGGTTTATGATGTTGCGTCTCATTGTCTTATTGTATATACATAAACGAAACACAAAATTCACCATTTATGTAATAATGAAAACTGCAAATAATGATCTCGCAGTTTATGAAATAATTTGAACGCTCGATCTGAGGTTTCATTCAGAAATAAGAGAATTAATCACCATCTGTTTTAAGATCAGAAATAAACTACAGCACGCTGAGGCAGCATTGAACCACGACGCAATACTACATAAGAGTTCTCAATACGTAAAAATAGCTACCATATGAGCTAGAAACGCGGTCGGACGATAAAGCTATAAGCCAGCTAACGGAACGCAGTGCATTGCGCAACGCCGATCTTCTGGCGTCAAGGCCTCCTTTGTCAGTTGTCAGTCGGTGTTGGTGCAAACAATGCCTGCATTGTTATTGAGAGCACTACATTTTTGGGTCGGCGCTCGGTCGAGTGGCTGACGGAAATTTAAACTCATTACTGTAGTCAGTAACATCATTCATTACTTAGCTCGATATTTCCCATACTTCTATCGACATTTATGTGTCACCAGAAACATAATGGTTCATCTTCGCGCATAGCCCCAGGTGGCATCGGCGAACCGCATTAATAGGCTTAAGTTTATTTTTAATTCTACTAACCACTATAAAATGATACTAATAAAAACAAATTTAATCTCAAACAGATAGACCCAAAATAACACAACACGTATAGGGTTTGCAATCATCCGATTCATGGAATAAAAACAGCCAAAATTCGTTCTCGAATGTCCTGAGGCCTCCGATCTGATTTATATATAATTAAGCATCGTGGCGACCTTGCTCGAATCTGGCTCGATTTTACTCGGGAAAGAGAAACCCCAATTGACTTGACACAAGAAGGTATGTACCTACATCTTAATTGATATTAGGTGTTCTAGTCTGAGTGAATAAATAAACTTCTTTAGCACGTTATAGTGCGCAATAAAACTAAATCACAAAGTGATTGCAACATATCAATATTCTGTTTAGACATTTGAACAGCAAGTTCGGCTGCATAAAACTTCGTGTAAGTAGGTCCACAGGAGTCACGACCTCTAATTGCTCTTAAGACGATAGGGCCCACTCGGTGAGTGGGCGCGCCGGCGATAGGACCCAGCAAAGGTCTCGTGGAGCCAGGTATATCACAATGTTTTGGAGCCCACTCTTTGTTCTGGACGACTCTGTCGTTACCGCACATACGGAGCTTGAGTGTTCGGCGAGCACAAAATATTTGCTGCATAACTGTCGCTCGCTCTGTTGGAGGACACATATTTAGGCGCGATTACAATATTTAATATAAAAGTGTTGTCAATTAACTTTTATGAGATTTCAGGACTTCCATGAATGTTCTAGAAGGGCCCGATGTCGCAGATGGTAGTGATCCTATCTTGTGCGCCAGGGGTCGTGGGTTTAATTGACACTCAGATTTTTATAAGATGATATTTGTGCTTGTTCTGTGTCTGGGTGTTAAATATATCTAGGTGTTTAAGTAGTATATTAATGATTCTTCTATTATCTGTCGTCCGTAACACGCGTGCTGTAAGCGACTTATCACGGAGTCAGGTCAATGTATGAGATGTTGTGAGTATTTATTTGTTTATTTTTTGCAACGTATATAATTTCCATATGCGATTTATGGTGGCAACATTGTTAATATTATTCTGCAGTATATTAAAAACTATCTGACTGCAATATGTACTGAACGCATCGCAATAGAGATCAACTGTCAGAGCAACAGAGAGATAGTTATTGTCGGGCGGCGTCGGTGCGCGTCACGCCGCACGACTCGCACAGTTACCCAAACAAACGAGTCGGCCTCAAACACACCATTGCACGTCAGCGAGAATGAACACATGATCAAATAGCGAGCTAATCCCCTCCAGGATGCTATAACCACGACGGACACTGTGGAGCAAAATGTGATCAGCTCAATACTACTACACCAACGAATAGTACCTATTGACGCGATGGCAATTTTGTTTGGTCGACCATATGACATATATAGCTAAGATAGACAGGCTAAGATAGAATAGACACAGTGAATAATATAACATATCAATCCTTACATTATGTAGTACACACTTTCCTTTCTATTATAATTACTTTTGTTTGTTTACTTGTTGAATTGTTCTCTAGTCTAAATAAAAATTGTTGTATTTTGTAAAGATCTAGCTCTTTGCACACAGGTTTTCCTGTTTCAAGAACTAGAGCCACCGTGCTAAGTCATGAAGTACCGGTAGAAAATAGTACCTCCCCTTGTACCAGGTGTCGTAATAGGCGACTAAGGTACCAGAACCCACTGATGGCGGTTTATCCATCCGCAACAGTGTGGTGGCAGCATCAAGCCCGTCATGAAATCTGCGCTGTGCATTTCCCAACATGGTTGTCCAGTGTGGCAATTATGGGCAAAATTCCCTCTTTCTCGGGGAGGACTATGTTCAACAGTGGTTATCCAGTATTTGATATGGTGATGATGATGATGATAAGCAGCGCGTGGCCGACCTTGTGAAGATATTATGTCATATTACCCAGTAATTTCACTGCCTCTTTTCCCCTGAAAGCGGAACACTGCAAAGCGGTGACTGCTGGTGTGGTGATAGAACCAGGTGAGAGTAAGAAACCAAAGCTGATGACTTTTGTATGAGGTCTATCTCTCTCGCCATATGTTTTCAATCGACTTTACTTCTAAGTTCTCAGCGATCTATTTTACTGGAAGTCTAACATGTTAATACCAAGCTTTTTCTTATATATTGAGATTTCGTACAAAAACACGCGCCACGGTTTTATCTGCGTAGTTTTCTATAACAATATGGATGTCAAAAATAACATATTTTATTTGCTGATTATGTAACTATTGTTTTTTTTAATTGGTTTATCAGCTTCTGTGTTTATTCGTTATTGACATACAAATGATTACATTCTTTAATTTTGAGTAATAATATAATACAACCCATTTTATAAAATGGAGTGTTTCCAGAAGTCAAAGAATTGTTTAAATCGTTCTAATATAATTAATAATCAAATGAAGATTTTAATAAATAAACAAGGACGAAACGAATAAAACAAATATAATATTTCCCATAGCAAAGCATGAATTTGTACTTCCATTGAATTTAAACAATTCATGATTTTTTTATACTTTATTTATACCTTTCTTCTGGTGCTAACATTGAAGTACAACATAAAGACACTCTGAAATAGATCCATCCACAACTTGGCTGTGAGTGAAGACTAAGCGCCCGTTTTGGCGGCGTAGTTGGCGGTGTCACCAAACCAGCCCGGTCGAACGCAGCGCTAACTGTAACGTGAGACGGGCGCGTCCGTCGCGCGTCCGTCGCGGGTCCGTCGCGCGTCGTGTCGCGCCGGTCAAAGCCGACGCGGACTGTTACTCGGACAAATGGAGCCGACCCTTGACTGTCGCGCAATCACTTCGATTCTATGCACTCCACAGACCAATTCAGTGAATAGAAATACCATTTTATTCATTTTGCTTGTGTTGTATGAAATGCAATTTAAGTAAACTGTAGTATTGAGGATGGTTTCTGTGCTTCGATTCTGTTCCGATAGGCAATCCTTCAAGCAACTTTTGGGAAGTGTACTCATAAATTATTCATGTATAATCTAATAAATAAAAATTTTGTGTCACAGTGTTAGTAACCATACTTCTCAGAAACGGTTTGACTGATTCTTATGCAATTTTGTATGCATATTCTGTAGGTCTAAGACTATCTATTTTTCATACCCCTAAACAATAAGGGTTATTTAACCCTAACGTTATTTTAAAATTTTCGGTTTATTTTTAAATGTGTCATTTCAAATTCATGCAACCCTAAATTTTCACTAACCCCTATGTTTTCATAGTCAATTTAGTAATTTTATATAATTTAATTGACTAAACAACGTTTGCCGGGACAGCTAGGTTTCTTATAAAACACGACGTAATTTGCAATATAATTAAAACGAAATTGTTTATGTAGTTTGAAGCCTCTGAAATAATTACTGGCTTCAGTAAATAATCTTTACAGTAGCCGTAATTTATTAGCATCACGTCCCTAATGTAGACTGTGCGTGCCCTTTTCAGTATTCCAGTTCCGTAGAAATTCATGAAAAAGGTCCACTGGCCATTAACACTCAATTGAATTTATACACAATCAGAAGGATATATTTATCTGATATATTTACATTTGAAATTTAATATTTGTACCGGCACTGCTGATCAAATGTTAGTCCCTAAAGTAGACAAATCCAAAACTTACTCCAGTGTACTGTGCGTAATTAACGCAGCGAAATAAAATACTAAAGGAAGGGAAAGCACTCGGCTACGAACACACAGACGCAACACATTTGTACCAGTCCCAGTGTATATACATATACAATAAATACATGCCTCGACCTCGGTGTAAACACTGTCCGACAGGAAATAGTCAAATCAAAGATTTCCAAGATGACAAAATGAGCGTACATTGAAAACACACCTTCCAGCAGCATTAACAAATAGTTCAAATCAGTCACACGAGTGGCTTATTTTTCTTCGAACAGATTGCCGTGGAACAGAATCATTACAAAAAATTGTACCGGTGATAGTCCATAGGAAGTTTGAAATAGGAAATCTGAGTAAGTTGTAAAAAGGCTTGCATGGATTTCAAAAAATGCGTAATTTTTGTCTAATCCATCCCATCATGTGACCAGCAGCAGAAGTGCGCTGTGTTCTAGTTAGAAAGACATTCAGATGACAAATTAACAATATGCTAATTATATCCTTGCGGTATCGTCAGCGTCTATGCGTCTACCAACCCTCGGCCTTTATGCACTTTAGCTACTTTTAATCAAATAAAAACCCTGTGTGTGTGTTCTTAGATCTGTGGCATGCGGGGTCAAGTACAGATAAACACAACGGTCGTTACCAAAACTGCGATATGGGACACCGCCTTGAAGAGCGCAGCCGAGGTCACACAAAACCATCTCGTGCTCACGCATTCTGTGGTTGGCCAAACCTGGTGTTAGACCAATCACTTATCTAAGCTAATATTTAACTAAATATTAAAATACTAGCAAACATCATTACATTATGTATTGATCACGGGCTTGCGTTATTTGCTCCTGTAACTTAGACGTCGTTGGCTATATACACGTTATCAAAATAGACAATAGCCCCTCATATTTCACCATGTAAATATCATAATATAATAAAATTACAGTAGTCAATTTAAGTTAGCAATTCATCATCATATTAGAAGAATTGAAGAAATCCACTACTGGATATAGGCCTCCCCAAGTAAGAGGGAATTTTGCCCGTTCGGTTGATATACCCCCATCTGTCTGTTAGGGAGATACTATTCTACTAATACTACTAAAAGATAAATCCTATAATCAATAACGCATGACACAAATTGATGTTTGGCTCAACCTAACGCTGCAGAAGGCTTTTCTTTTATTTAGTAAACCCCTAACTTTTTTTGATGGGCAAGTTTTTGGAATATTACGAATCAATGTTTTCTTGAATCTACGTAATTCACTAACAGTAGTATTTATTTATATATTCATTGTAAATAATAAACTGTTTGTGTATACATTGTTTTAATATTAATATAGTAGATATAACACTAACAAATATGGATGTATCTGATCTGAATTAAACAGTTATTATTCTTACAATTAGCTACAATAAATTTGATATTATCTTACACTAGGTACCCATAATCTTTCGAGAAGTGTGTGTAAAAATATTTTTTTGTATAAAATCTACCATTTTTATTTCATTTTCAGGTTCCAATGTAGTCAACTGGTAGATGAAAGTAAGTTTTAAGAATCCGGAAATTATTACGTAGTATGTAGCCTTCTCAATACGAGTCTCACGTTCAAAAACACTATATTAGTAAGTGTTCCCTAATAGAAAAAAAAACTCAACTCCCATGATTTACCGTGGGATATACACTGGATGCGATTTACATAAACAAACCAAACATGTTGCTTAATTTTCGACGTTCCGCCCTGTACAATAACGATCAAATTTAACTAACTCTTCGCAACACAGCTGACCACAGAATCGGGTACAATCAAAAAAAGTTTAACCACGTACCTTTTTCGTGGTTTGGTTTGAGTTCTATTGTTAGACAGTTAAAGTTGAGAATACAAACGAGTGGTGACAATCGCACGCGCGACAAATGTTAAACGCCGGAATGTCAACGCGGGTGGGTTGACGAGTGACCTTAAGGCGGAGTCGTCCATGACTAAATCTTTGACATCTGAGCAAATATCGCTGCAAAGCAATACCGGGGACAATGTACGCAGTTCTTTGAGTTTTATAATGCATTGTTTGATTTAATAATGTGTTGGTTTACATTTACGATTGCTGAGCAAAGTTTAAAATGTACACATTTTTTAGCAAATTAAATACGGAAATGTTTTTTTATTACCCGGCTTTTAGAGTCAGTTGACAAAATAATTGTTAAACTGAGGTAATAAATCAAATTCTCCAAGGCCTAGTATATTCAATAATAGTGTTTCTTGCAAAAATAGTATGTACCGTGTACATTAAAAAATACTTTTTCGATTGCCGTGTTTCCGAAGTCTCTGAGCAGAGGGCACCGTCCAAAAAGATTCTCCTTAACTCAGCATGTGACAATAGGAGCGCGCAGTCTGTATTCAGTGCGCGCGCGCATTCCGCCGCCTTTGTCGGACGCTCTCCGATTGTCAGACGAATATGTAGAATATCGGACTGAGCAGAAAATAAACAACGCTGGAGATAACAAGTTTAAATAGAATTGTGTTAAGGTTACGCTTAGTGGAAATGATCTATTATTTATTAATGATGAAATTATTTAGTTGTCTTTAGCTCTGCACAACAAAAAGAAATCTCGATTTCGTAACGTAAATTCAGAGAAGCCGATTAAAATTTAGATAATGTTGTCATCGTCAGACAAAACCACGGAGAAATGGGTATGCATAGGCATAAGACAGAGGAGCTCCCCACATGCAGCAATACTTAGCATTATTAGATATTTAGTATAATGACATAACTATTGTCACCAGTAGTAATAAGTAAAAACATCGTTAAATTGAACTGACATCTCATTGACTAAGCATACAGACAGGACAACGTCTTAGTTAGAAACCATAAATTAAGCAAACGCTGATGAAATCGAGCTTTCTAAAGCTCCAAAGACAATGTAGGGTTTCGCAAAACTCATTACAAAAAGCAAATCAATTATCCTCCCATGACCGTAGTGAGAGTATTGCGATACGATACACTGTAGGCTGTGGGCGAGCAGTAACTATTACCACACTAAAACATACTATTGGGGCCTTCCCCGACTGCGGCGCTGCGGCGCGCCACCAAACATTCACAAGGTATCTGATCACAGATTAAACATTTATCGTGCTATTTATAACACTATATTTACAAAAATTATGTCTTTTCTTTATATTTCTTTAAGGAAGGTATACAAAAATAAACAAAAGTACTGGATGACCCGATGTTTTCATACGAACCGATTGTATAATTCATTATATGGTCGACGTTAAAAGTGCAAAAGGTTCTCGAAGGCGGAACAGAGTAGAAGAATAATTGCTAGAATTGCCATCAAGCGGTACCTAGAATGGAGTAGAAGAATGAAGTCGCCACAACATCCGAGTGTTGACCCACAACGATGCCGAAGGCGAGAGTGCACTAATGCCACGACCCGGCGTTGCGTCACCGCGGGGGCGGCAGTCGTTGCCCAGGTGGCCGACGCTGCATTGTTTTAGTTTCGACCCGATTTGGAGGAAAGTAGGTGGATGGGAACAGACCTTCGTTCTACTTCCAACGTTGCTTGTAGACAAACGAATGGTACTAATCTTCGAGATCATCTCTCGCTTGTTCTGATCTTTCTTTATGGTACTCGATTACGTCATCGAGAATGGTGGTGAAGGGTTAGCATGGCCATCCAAGGAATTATAGTAATCTAAGTTTCACTAAATATTTGTCGCATGAGTGAGACATAACATACATCCCCGGAGGGGAAGTTGAATTATTTGTTTTTTTGTGTTTGCAAATCAAGGTTTTAAACATTCTTTCACCATCAAGAAAGAATGAGTCTTCAATATCAACTCAAGCGCGTTTTCCGAAACACAATGGTATTAAAACAACGCATCGAATTATCAGTAAATTTCCAAACCTTAAATTACATAAAGAAATCTCATAAATGATTGTAATTTAAAATTATGGAAAACCAACAAAACCTTACCGGGAACAATTTCCATATACGAAAGAAGTAATTTGAACCTTTAAAAATTTCACAAAAGTATACATTCGAATTACATTTGGCGGAAAGAAAAATTGTTTCGCATAAACCTATCAACACCCGACGTACGGTTGACAAAAAAGTGAAAACTATAAACATTTTTAATAAACCAGGATAAAGTACTAATCATTTTATCTGCAGGGCACAAAATAGTCACAATAATTGTAAGATTCATTCATACACAACTCGACGACTGGAAGGTGTCACCACGAGGATTGATCAAGACCAATAAAATAAGACAATATGAAGAACATCAAACTTTAACGAAACTCCAGTTCTGGTATTGACGTGTGGGAAGTGGATTTATGCGGACGGGTTATTTGTTGGATCAGTTTGATAACTGTTATATATATATTTTTGGTCTTACATTAATTACTCTTTGATTTATCTGAAAGGCCCGATGGCGAAGACAGTAGTAAATGTCTTGCACGCCTGAGGTCGTGGGTTCAATCCCCACGAAGGACAAATATTAACATGATGATAATTATGTTTTTTCTCTGTCTGGGTATTAAGTATATGTATTTAAGTAGTATATTTGTGTTTGACACAATTGATATATTTAACATAGTTATAGTCGTCATCAAAGAATGGCAGACATAAATATAAAAAGACGAGATTTGTAGCTTAATTAAACGTATACCAGACCGCAGACAAATTACAAATGTAATATTTAACACCCAGACACAGAACAAACATAAATGTTCATCACATAAATATTTTTCCTCAGCCCACAGCCCTTTGGTGCATAAGATAGGAAGACTATCGAATGCTCCACCAGGCCCGAAGAATGTATTTTTATTTAAATCCGTTTGACTAAAATATAAGGAAATTCTTTAATATTTGAATTATTCTGCTGCCAGTAACAGCACACCGGACCGGCAAAAAATGCCGCCGCCAAATTACAGAGCAGCGTCACCCAAAAGTAAACAGTGGCGCAAGCCGACACCTGCGCGCACGCGCCGGCCCGTGCGCCGGTGTGGGAACCCTCTCATTGTTTTACTGCAGAGCCTGGGTCCACTAGCCGGGGGCTAGGCTATTATAGTAACAACGTCTGTACTAGGGGTTGTAAGGAAGCAACAGCTCAAATGAAAGAGGGCGGATATGAGCAACAGTGTTTCCGTGTCGAAGCTGCGCTCTGCGTTTGACAGCGCGACGGCGATCGTGAGCAATACCCTCTTTTCTAAAAAAGGCCTGTGCCTGAAGTAGACGTTCTACGGCTGCTATGACGATGATGAGGGTACCACCAGCAGGCTAAGGCAGGTAAATAACTAAGAATAGCAGCAGTATAAATTGCCATTGAAAAAACAAGTGATGTGGAAGTTTGAATATGGCTAATCATTGTCTTGAGGCTGCAAGAATTGTTCCGTACCTATATCCACAATATCTGGTTATTTAGCGGTCCGGCAAGGTAAGAAAGAAATAACTTTCGCAGATTTCGATTCTGTCACCGAATATATATTTAGAACCATAACCGATCCAGATTTAAATTCTGGTTATCTTTTCTAGGCTTAAAATGCCTCTTATACCGAAAGCAATATTAAATATAAAACAAAAATCAAACAAATAATTAGAAAAACGCATAATATTGGTAATTATCCTCATTGCCCTCATCCTTATTTTTGAAGCAACGGTAGAACAAGTAGTGGCAATCGGAGAGCGAACGCTCGCTACGAGAATGCTGCTGTCCATTCCTGCCGTACTTCAGTTGGCCAGGATAGATATAGCACCACGTACTATATCGGTACCTCACGGCTTCAACTAATGAATAAAATACTAATCCGTTAATTTATAGTCACCATTTAATAGTCAATACTATTTTTCCTTCACTAAAGGTATGATAAATGCCGCAACGCTATAATTAGTAGCACGAGGTTGCCGCGTCTGCGATAATGAAAACGTTTATGGAGTCGTAAAGAATTCTTGAAGCATTACATTAATATTTACCTTCTAATACACTGTTAATTGAAAACCTTGCGCGGGCAACTAAATTGATTTCACAAACCTGACCTGACTTCACCCGAGAACCTGAGGTACATCTCCTATAAAAGTTATCCGCATAAGTACCTCATTCTCTCCCTCTCAAAAGAGAAGTAAGTGGTAGTAACTTTGCTCTGGTTTCATGTGAAGACATGAGTGGGGGTCATGATATCTTCAGATTGTAAATTTGATATAACGCCAACATTTCTACACGCTACGTTGATCGCGGGCGTATATTTGTTCATTGGCTTACTTCAAATATCCTTTTTGTTTAATACTACTGTATTAAACGAACAGGATATTTGATATCCAAGATGATATAATTAAAGGTAATGCTCAAACTCCAGCCTGCCAGCCACAATACAATCCTTAGCTAAATTTCTTATCGCGTTAATCAAAGAGATAATGAAATTAAAACTGAGCTGCCACAATACCGACAGTATTAACCCACTAGAAATCTCGCAGCTTACAAAGACGGGGGATAATGAAATAACTTCACGATGAAATTCCATCGTCTTCGCTATTACAGTTCCAACGCAAGGTTATCTGAAGTGCTAATCAAGTTTTCGTTCTATGCACCGACACTTGTGTGTATTATTTTAAATGGGGCAGGAAAAACACAATTACTTTACCTTTTGATTCGTAATTCAAATAGTACCTCCCACTGCACCAGTGTCGTAAGAGGCGACTATGGTAAAAGAACCGACAGATGGCGGTATATCCATCAAGCGGTGCAGCTCAAATGCACAGGGCGGCTATGGGCAGCAGCAGCCCCGTCGCGATAGCTCCTTTCTGCGTTTGCCAACGCGCTTGCCCATGACAATGATGATGGTTAGTTGCTCTTGACATAAGACTGATAAACCCAACGAGTCATCAAGTTTATCTGTTTTAAGAGTGGTTCAGTTATTCAAGCTTATTTTTGTCAATGTTATTATTTTCATTTTAACAATTTTGAAAATTTACTTCGATGCTCCATTTTCATAATAACATTATACCCCTGGAAATATTTAAGTGCAAATTCAAAATATATAAATATTATATCTGTTACAGGGATCAAAATGTAAGGTTTAACTTGAGAGACGAGTATGGCCGAGAATAAATGAACGAAATTAACAAAAAAGGTAACAAATATTAAGAAGAACACTTTGTACCCGGTCGGCCGCCCGCATTCATAAAACTAAATGGTCAATACAAGACCCAGGTCAAGCTACAGCTTTAAAGCCGTCATCGAGTTATTTTAGGTAGATTTCGGAGAACTAACCACTGGGAAACAATCTTTTGATCTTAAATATCGTATGAGCGGTCCAAATATGCGAACGCAAAATTTGCTCAAATTTCTCCAGCAAACTTTGGAGCATTCTTTCAATGTATCGTGAGATTATTTTTCAACTTTGTTTTTATAACACAATTAGTTAGAATAATCCCGTTGTCAATCTTATCCATATAGATTTTCTTATTGTATCCAAATTGTTGTAATAAAGTCGCAAACAAAAATTTAAATGCTGTATTTTGCCTCTTCTTAATGTATTAAATAATTACTTTATATATTAAGTTAATACAAATATCAATATGTTAGTAGTACAAGACCCAGTGTACTACAATAAAATGTCAAAATAAAAAAACAATAGAAAATGGAATTTAGTATAGGTACGTTGCTGTAAATACGTGTAATCTTCTAAATTTACCTTTCCATCCGACCAAGGGTTTTTAATTTTTATGGCAACACAATCCCGAGTATTTCAATTACTTTTTACTGCTGGTAACACCGCCCCAGAATTGCACTGTGATTTATCGCTTCGTTTGTCCACTTTTATTATGGCAACCCGGGCCATTCAGTTATTGCTCATACGCAGATCAATTGCAGAGCAAATTCGTTGGTGTACTGGTGTATTTCAGTGCTTATTACGAGAATTTTTTTGCATGTGTGCACATGCTGTCGTGGTCATGATTTATACAGTTTGAACCGTTTGCGCCACATTTGTGTTCTGTTCTTTTTTAGTAGTCTCTGTTTGAATTATGTTTTTGTGGGAGGCAATTTAATTTTGACGTGAGGCTGTTAGGGTTAAATGCTGAAATATATCAAAGGCTTATGTTGTGTTGTTAACGTGTTTTTACTGAGTGTTATCAAGGTGGGTTTACTTTTGCAGGCTTATATTTTTGCAGCGTATACACTCATTTGCGTAGACCAAGTGTAATAAATTCAATGGAAGCAATATATATTACTCTATTGTGCTGACCAAATGCTCGTCTGCGTGGTCAGATTACATGCCATCATCGTTCATTATCATTACCGCCTTTTGGAAATCAACTGCTGGACATAGGCCTTTCCAAGAAAAGAGATTTTATAGCCATAATTGCCGCGCTGGGCAAGCGTGTTGGCAATCTCAGAGCGCAGCTTTCTCGCCGGGGATTTTGCTGCCCATCCCCGCCCTGTGCCCTCGAACTGCACTGTTTCGGTTGGAGCGACACTTGGTGCAGTAGGATACCGTAAGGTACTGGCAGAGTAGATAGTAGATAGTATCAGATTACATGTACAATAGTGTAATTGTAAAAGTACATGCTTAGGTACTTAAATTTTATCATTTACTTAATAGAAAACCTAATCAATTGTATTTAATTCGTGAACCCAGTCAATAATATATATGTAGATATTCTTGGTGTTTGTTGTAACTTCACAGTGCCAGATTATCCCTCAGGGTTAAAGTAACCCTACGGTACATTATGAGATAGATTTGATGCGATTTATATTTATTATTGAGAATAAAGCTGTAACCTATAATTAATCACCCATTGGTCACCCATCGACTGAGCATTTCAAACATGCACTGTAAGTGCCACCATGAAGACTGGAGCAGTAAGGGACCCATGTCAGTGACCTGTGTACGCAAATCAAAAGTACAAACCAATCCGGTGAGATAATGGTGAACCAATCAAAAAGAGGTTTAAATTTTCATTTCGATTACAAGTTTGTCCGTTCTTATTTATGTACTTTCAACTCTAGTGATCTTGTTTTTCTATATTTTAGAATTGACTCTTCGTTCCGTATAATATACGAATATATAGGTATATATTCTATGGTTTCTTTATTACCTATTGTTGAATAGTAAAATAGACCAAGCCCTCTAGAAATGTCTTCCTTTATAAGTATTGCCACTTCTTCTAAACATATTTAAGTGGTATATGCTGTCAGTTGTCAACCGGCGACAGCAGTAAACACTTAAAGTATTTTAATATTAAACAAACAGACCGAGAATGCAGTCCGCGCTTGATATAGTGCCAGATCTCATATATTTATTAATTCACAAATAAATATTTATGACGCAGGTGTTCTACTGCACAGGGAAAGCTACCTTCTAGGAATTCTTTAATACCTGTGTACCTTCATATACGTAATATGTTAATTACGTCTCTTGTATGTTATATCTGAGGAAAGTATGCGAATAGGAGACAGAGGAAACAGGACTACTTCTGTTTCTGGATCAGCGTATAATAATTTACATGTCCATAAAAATTGTTATGATGAAGATTATGGTCAAAGTAAACTTTAAAAACTACTCATGTATGTAATTACTTAGTAAACTTACTTTGGATGGATTTCAATTATGTTTTTGACGAACAATAATAAGATATGATTTTTGCAATGATGTTTTAGTGACTATTAGGGTTTCAAACAATTACATCGACTAATATGTATTCCAAAAAATTCAACGTTCCTAGTTTTGTGTTCCTGTAAGCGTTCTTTTCCCTAAACAGTTACCACCGCAAGCAGCTCAATTTTTTTAAAGTACACTCAAAAATAATTCATCGTGTTCATTTATTAATTTTACATTTTTACTTATTAAAACTCTAAATTTGTCAATGTTGTTCGGAAATCAATTATGCTTGTGTCTTGGGGCTGACATAATATAATTTATACATGTATTTGAAAAAAATGTATAATTAAAAGAAACAAAGGGTCATAAATAAATAATGTCCGACACCGAACAGAATGCCGAATACAATTAGAGGGGCCATTACAAAATCCACAAGCCAATAATCACCGGCATATAAGTTTACGACGCCGCACAAAAAGTCGCAGGTGACGGGGCGCGGGCCACGTGACCGCGGGGCCAGCGTTTCGTCACACGCGTCGATGTGACAAGTCGCAGCCGCCATTCATGTACCAATTATCGGGACATGAACGTCTCTATTCGCGGTGCGGTGCTAACGAGCGCGCGTGACGCAATCACGGGTACTTACTTCTCACTGTTCCCGTAAAGTAGTTCAAAAGACACGTCTGCTGCATATAGGGCGACCCAAGAACGGGGTTTTTTTTTATAATTGCCATGATGGGTGCCACGCTAGCTTCCCATCCCCGGATTGTTGTTAATATAACGGGGATTGGAAGCCACCGAAGATAGCTTCGGTGTTATATGTTTGTTAAGTTGACGGACCCGATGGTGCAGGTGGCAGTGGTCCTCTCTTGTGCGCCAAGGGTCGTGGCTGAAGCCCTATATGCTGATATTAGTGTTTGTGCCGTGAGGTATCGGTATAATAGAATAGTACCTCCCACAGCACCAGATGTCGTAAGAGGCGAATATCCATCTGAAACAGTGCAGCTTAAATACATAAGGCGAGGATGGGCAGTAGCATCCCCGTCGTGATAGCTGCCCGACATGCTTGCCCAACGCGGCAATTATGGGCAAAAAACTTCCTTTCTTGGAGTGGCTTATGTCCAGCGAGTCCAGTCATACCAGCCATTGGAATTCAGTGAAATTCCAATGGCTGGTCAGCGACCGCACGCCCCTAACGGGTTATTATTACTAAATCAAAATTTAGTAATAATAACCCGTCAAATCTACTTTTACTGCAACAAGTCCCTAGACTTGTTGCAGTAAAAGTAGAAAAAATCATTGAATGTTTTATTATTAGATGTCGATTGCGGCTTCGTTGGCGAAGTGATTCTGGAGTAATTTCGGAGGCTACCAGTAAGTTTTATAATTATTTCAAAACTTCTGGGTGGGTGCAAATTCACATACATGATAGAATTTCGGGAAACAGGAAATCTTTAAATTTTCCTGTTTTATACGTATTGATACGTGACATACAAAGTTTCTGTCACAAACTTTACATATTCTCGTAACAGTTTATACAATAATATATAAAAATTACTTGTCACAGTGTTTGATTTTAACACTTTTTGGCTTATTGTGTACTCAATGTATAATCGCGATTTTTTTTCACGATAAACAGTAGTATTAATACAATTTTACTGGACTGTCTAGACATTTGTTATGCAGCGACATTCTGCCACAAAAAAAAATTAAAAACTACAAACTTCCACTGGTGTAGTATTGTATTGAAGTATTGGCAGTCGGTATCGAACCCGTTTAATTTTACGAGCGGCCACTTGACGCGCCGCCGACCCAAATACCGCACAGAAAGCCATTGAGGAACTGCGCCGATATGGGTCGACTGACCGCTGCGAGTTAATGCTGTCACTGCGTTTTATCGATTGTTCAATTCCGTAGTTCGGTTAGTTAGGTTCAGTTCAATTCAGGGTTAAAAAGCAGATTTAACTTTTGTTGTGTACATCTGATTTAACGAATTAAATGTTTACAACATACCATATTATTAATAATAATAAGTTCACACGTATTCTAAAAGGTCGTCTGCATTTTGTACCTCACTCGCACCTACTTCTACCGCCAAATAGCAGTGTTCGCAATTCTGTGTTCCAGTCTCAAGGAAGAAAGAGGCGGTGAATTTACTTAATTATATTTTTTTACAAAGAGACAGATGTAACGCCTGAGATACAAAAACCGACAGATCGCGGTATATACATCCGAAACCGAGCGGGCATATGCAGAAGTAACCTGCGACCGTGGCAAATGTGGACTAAAGTCAAAAATACTTGGAGAGGTTTATTGCAAAATGTATAACCGGGGATATTCCTGAATGAGAGATATAAAACAGAAATATAATAATTATTTATGGTGTTCTCGATTCAGTGACGTCAACTTCTGCAAAAACTATATTTTAAAAGTTAACAAGTTTATGATCCAATTATAAAAATCAATTTCCCACCATTCATAATTAATAATAGCCTTAGCGCGAAGCTATTACCGCTGTAATTACTTCAATAATTAGCTCATTGTACTCACGTAATGTAATTTAAACTGCGCGTAGCTTACCTGCAAACAATAAAACACTAATCAGTATAGATACTTAACATAATTACTTCGATAGTATTGGTAAAAAAGTAATGTAAGTGATTGGTTTTTGAACCTACATTAATTTATCAGACCAGCGTTAAAACAACACGAGTACACAGTAATGCGCCTCATTAATTGAATATATATCTAAATTTCGGTTTATTGTGATAGCTAGCAATGTATCTCTAGCGTTAAATAGTAGTGTCTTGCGTAGAAGTGTCATACTAATTTCGCACCCCACTTTTACGTCCTTAAGGAATTATTTATGAAAAAACATTTTGCATGTATTTCATGACTTTCAATGAAGAACCTTTAAACTGAATTTCATTTGAACATCTTCAAATACAGCAAAGTTTTAATACTAACTTTGCACGCCCGCGTGCACCTCAGAGAACATTTCAAAAATCCATTACAATAAAAAAGGATTTAAAAAATACAACTCTCGTGTTAAAAAATTACTTTTTTGTAAAAAATCACGTTGATTTTTTTTCGTTCGTGATTTGAAAAGATTAAAAAATTATTAAAGTATATATCATTAATTTAAATTACATAGTCGATTCAATATCGATAACTTGTAGACAACACTACTCAAGTAATTTGCATCACCGCGCATCAGTTAAAACAGACTCGGTGGCGTTTGCCCAATTTCTTTGTCTGAATTGCCCAAACGCTACATTGTTTCGCTCAACAAAAGTAGACCAGCTCGCTAAGCTGAGTACAGATTCGCATACATAGACAAATAACTGCATATTGTATCACATATTACATATAACAAGTGACAATGAAACAACATTTGTGGTTTAAACGTGTTCTCAGGAAATGCACTATTTCCTTACCCCTGCCCGCCTTAACGCCAGGGTAAGGTTTCTTCCAATTTTGCGAAACCCTACTAAAGTGTAAGCTCAACTAGTTTTTTTCACTTTACGCATTTTTTTACGAAATTACCTTTTACCTTGATACAATTTCACCTTTTTTTTCCAGAGAAACTTTTTTGATAATTGATTATATATTTAATAATTTTTGCGAGAAATTTTAAAAAGCTTAAGTTTTTTTTTCTGCGTGTTGTACTCGATGTCGACGAAGAGAGCGAGCGCTAGCATTCGTTCGGAGCAGGCGTCGACGGGCGCCGGAAGGATGGCCCGGTTGGAACTGTCGCTTCTCAAGCTTGCCGGGACATGTGTGCCACTTGTTACTTTTCCTTTGCTAATTATCATTGATTGCTATGACTGTTTACTGCGAGCGGTTTTCGTTGAGGCATATATGAAAAAGTTGCAGATGCTTCTCAATCGATGAACGGAATGAGTCGTTGTCATTTTTTTGTCATGAAAAGTGTTCATCAATACCCCATGCGTGATTTGTGAAACTCTTTGTGCATTAAAACTGGTACTACAGTATAATGAACACTGCTGCTTGGCGTCAGATGTACATCAGACTGAAACTATCTATTCAGTCTGATTTTCTATGCAAGATTATGTCATCATCGCCAGCCGTAAAATGTCCACTGCTGGACTTGGGCCTCCCCAAGGGAACAAGGATTATTTCTCGACGTAAATGTTGGTGTCTTCAAGCTTGCTGATTTAAGCTACATCGTTTTGGGTGGATATTTCGCCAACTGTCCCCCCGACACCCTTCGGCAAAACCAGATTACGTATTTCTAGTGAATTATTTCTTGCTATGTCAATGAGGTAGATCTCACTTTATTGTTGTATGCCTTTCGTTTTGATATATGTAAAGAGAACCACCAAAACAAGCACGCACAGGCACACGCGGCTCCGTGTTATTTGTCAAGACACATCCGTTTCTGTTCAGGTAATTGCCATCACCTTGACCCGCGGCCTTCGCCGCTACAATAACACGCAATAAACTCTTCTATGGGACCATTATACGTACAAAAGTCTCATAGCAATCGATAACAACCTCTTTGAACAACTTCAAGTTCAGGCGCGCAGCTGCACCAACAAGTGACGCCGCGACGCCGGCGGATGGCGTGCGGCGCTGGGCCGGCCGTATTGTTTCGTGGACATTCTTTTGTGGTATTAATCTTCTGTTCTATTATAATAGACAGTAATTTATCATTTGAAGACAATTAACCGCTTTAGTTTCACGCCCGTGTCTACATGTGTGATTAAATCATGTTTTTCATATTACTTTCAGATAACATAAATAATTCTTTTCAATTGTATAATAGTAAATTTAAAAATATTGTAGATTTTATTAATAAAAATCATTAAAGATCTTCTCTCTGAAAATTAGTACATAATTAGGATGACTCTTAGAAATTACACGATTTCGTGACCACCTTGTATTTTATTGTATGGTTTCAAGTATAAGTGATTTATATAATCATACTCGATTATTGTATACGTTAATTATACTAATTACCCTCCATTGACGGGCATTACACTTGAGAGGCGCTACTGGTCGTCCAGTTGTGTCCCTATTTTGAACATTTGGGTTTGTTCTGTGTCTAGGTGTTATAAATATATGACTAAATAGAATTTCTCTGTTGTCTGAAATCAATAACACAAATGATCTAAGTTGACTCAGATCAAAGTATGAGATATTGCATGAATTTAGTGCTGCTGTGCGACAACAGAAATACATGACATCGATCCAAGTGATATTTTTAAAAAACCATTATTAATGCTATCGGGATTCGAACTCTCACAAAAAATGACTAACCGTCTTGTCCACTACAAAAATCTCAAATATTTGAACAAAATTAACTTGAAACGTAAATTGCCATTATCTGACGATAAAATATCCTCATTGAAATCCCGGGCCGTTTAAAGTTGTCCCGCGATGTTGTCCACGACGAACCGGCAACAGGGAATCAGCCTCAAACGCCATCAAATTGGGCTCGAACAAATTACTGGAAAACAAATTAAGCGACGATTCTTCATTATTAACGCGCGAGAGGTCAAAGGGGACCTGAGTAATTCGAGTTACCTTGATGAGCGTTCAAAAGGGAAACTTGCTGGTATATCCTAAAGGTTGCGCAGATTTCACAAATGTAAAGTTTGGCTGCCCTTTATGGGTTTTCTTTGCTAGGGCCGTTAGGAACCCTCTCGGAACAAAATTCTTGACGGCTATAGAGCGATCCAATCACTTGGTCCAATTATTTCGTCCGTATTGGCCACGGAGCAAAGGTGGTACTAAATATGTATATTATATATGAGTATATATATGTGATTTATCTGTTGTCTATTTATCCGGAGCGCAATTGTTTTAAGCGGCTTATCTCAGAGTCAGGTCAATGTTTGAGATGTTGTGGGGATTTAAAAAAAGGTATCGGAATTTCTCAAGCATCTTTAAGTGATAGCAAATAATACAATTTTATTATAAATTTAAATGACTTATCAACATAACTAAAGCTCTGTGTGCTGATAGAATGAGAGTATCTGGGGGCACGGCAGTGCTCCGCCAAGTCAGGCGCTAAGCAAACACTGCCGTACCATCCTTTACTGGAACCATTTCGCCGCATTTTCAGGCCCCTATTTGAGAACCTCTGGGTAAAACCAGAACGCAGAAATTTTTATCATCCAGTAAGCTATGATAACATACTTAAATCCTTTCTCATCCTTCCTTCCAAATCCATCCTTTAATTTAATCGAGCCTATTAACACAACGGCACAGAACCAACCAGCTGCCCCGTGACAATATTACACCAATCTGTCGCCAGAACCGGTACCCATTGACGATGAACTATTGCCAATGGGACAACTTTGATTGAATAACAAGAGAATTGAGGCTGGATACTGGTTTTGTACCCTTGAGTACCCTTCAACGGCCAAGTCACACTACACTAACTATAATAATGAAGAAATCACAGTAAAGAACCTTCCACTTGGCACGATTTTGTCTAGATTTCATTACTTTTTAGAGATGAGCAAGCAGCTCCATCGAGACTTGGCTAGTTTTTTCACAGAATGTTTTTGGTGGGATTATATGTAGAACAGCAAGCAGGTGACGTGCCGGAGGTCGGCGGGCGCCGACGCCGGCCTCCCGCACGTCCAACATAATATTTTACCGTTTATTTTTATTACATCTAATGCTGTGGCTATTACTTCTGAAAGTTCAAGTATTCTCAGTTTAATTATAATAATTCTTGTATTTTACATCTATAACGTTTTTCATATCGGCGCCATTTAATGAGCTACCGACTGCAAAATACGATAGGTTTTTCCAATAATACGCCCTTCTGTATACATTACATTGCAGTATCGCCCGCGTGACCTATGAGTGACACTTTTGACTTAAACTAGCAACAATAACATTGTTGTTTTTCTGCACGTTAAAATATATTATAAATATTTAAATAACTAGATATTGGCAAATTCTATGAAATTACTACCTTTGTAAAACCCGCTAGGAACTTGAATATTGTTTCACATTTGAAAAGCAATAAATAGAAAAGACTTGTTTATAATCTGCAATGTAGTTTGCCATTTAAAAAAAACCTTTCCTGTGACGTGCGACGCGCTTCACATGAGTTCAAAATTATTTCTATCAAACGTTAATAAAAGTACAAAACAACCCAAACTTGTTTCTTAAATGTAAACAAACTCGTTTTAGTTCAATTTAGGTGTGGATACCCAAATAAATTCAATCCTAATCTCGCCCGTATGAAATAAAACGACCTTCTGTACACAGACAGACAGGGGCAAAATAAAGGTGTGCCATATTACACTTCGGGGCCCTCATTTATTTTGCCTTTGAGTGATGACAACTGCTTTTGGCTTTGTACCTTTTCGGCAACATGAAGATTTCAAACCTTCAATTTCAATAACAATGAGACGATTCAATAATACTTGAAGAGATTTAATAATGCGTTGCAAGATTCGGGCACAAAGCTCTTTCATATTGGATAAAAAATCTTTATTGTACATACAGACCTCTTCGGAAAGGTCCACGATCGGAGGAATAAATCTATTCAAGGGGTCTAAACGTTCGTTCATTAAATCAAAATAAATATCTTGGCATTCCTTAATGCAATGCTTTAACTGGTACTTTCGATTAAATTAGCGGCAGTAAAATTTACAGTAAAACATAATATATTAGAAATAACGGACTTCGAACAACATAAGATAGTAAGCAATACCTGCTCGCCGGCCCTGGGAGCGCAAGCTTTTGTTAAAGTAAAACCAAAAGCCATTGTAGTGGTAACACGATTACTATAACAAATTTCACAAACATTAGAAATCAGATTTCGATTTCATAATCGATGACCAAACGAGCGTAGGAATCGATTCCACGCACGGGTCAACAGCGGATACTCGATAGTAAAATCCTTCGTGTGTGGTTCGTGATTGACTGGTCGCCATTAGCTCGATAAGCTTCGGTATCAGCCGATACCACTATCGAAAGAAATTCAATCTCGTAGATTAATGCCCGTAAACCGTTTTGGTTGAGGATTGTTTGAAGCTGCAGTATAATCTCAAGTATACTGTGATCTATAGGCAATTACATTTTTGATAGCGGATGATTACACACTCTTTGGATAACTACATTTTATACAACGTAACTTAAGTAATATCATTGTTAAAGATATATAATACGATAATATAGGATACCTAGTTATCATGAAATACAAACTGTACGTACCGAGTATATATTATCTTCTGAACGTGAAGTATGTTGCTAGTGAGCTTACCATAACCCAAAATTCAAAATGTATCCTTCTAGAATCAGTCAGTATAATGTTCACCACATCAGCCATTGGAAGTCCACTTCTGGATATAAGTAAGCCTCCCCAAGGAAGGGGAAAATTCGCCTATAATTGCCTTGCTGGGTAGGCGTGGTAGAAATCGAAGAACGTAGTTATCGCAACGGGGATGCTGCTGCTTATTCCCGCCGCGTACAATTAAGCTACATGTCTCGGATGGATGTACTGTCCCCTGTCGGTTCCGGTACCTCAATCGCCTCTTACGACACCTGGTACAGGGGGAAGTACTAATCTACTCTGCCGGCACGCATACGATTGTTACAGTACCAAATGTGAGTATTGATATTCCTTAAATTTCCACGCAAAAACGGATTAGTAGCCGCGGGCGAAGATTTGTAAGAAACATACCTCAAACTAGTTCTCGTTCTCGTCCTCGGTGTCGCTCACGTGCATATTCATGAATGAGCATTTTAAGATTTCATTCAAATTCAGGTAATTAGCATCCATTCATTCTCGCCAAACATTCGTGTCCATAGTGTTAGTACTATGTTAGTGGTAGGTTTCATAAAAACGGTCTTTAGACTGTTCTCTTATCAGTAAGCATTGTCATTAGATGTTCGCTCTCGGGGCGTCCATAAAACATCTCGGGATCGGGACCCGACCTCAATAGCTGTTCTTGTTGACGCTCCCGACCGTCGAGGTCTTCTCACACGCATACAGCGCCTCCTATGACCTTAATCAACTCAAATTTAATTTCTTTGTTTGCTTTTTTAATTTATGTATTTGAAATGTGTATGTTATCTCCATTATTTTCAATTAACAACGACAATAATTTGAAATTCAATGAATGTAATCCAATTAAGTAGTTCCTACACGCTGACCTGGCACTTCGTATGAAAATAATAATTTTATGTATATTGTTTACCAACCGCACATGTGATATTATAACTTTTTCGTTTACATTACAGTTTAAAATAGCTTGCGCAACTTTTTGATCTCGTTTGCCGCACGGTTTTATGACGTGAGAAGCGAGCCTCGCTTGTTTGTAATTTAAAATTTCGATTCTCTTGAATTCACCACGTAACTGGCTATAAACCTACGAGCAAATGCCTAATTTTTATTATGTGTGAAATGACCTCTGCCGTAGAGGGAATAAGGTTTAGTTTTTAAATGTACGCGTGCCAAAGGCGTTATGTTACAATTGTTCATATATGTGTGCAAGTAAAGTTTGTATTTTACTTGCAAATAGGGAGAAGCCCCAGACGCCGACCGTTAAAAGGCGCCTCGAATTGAATAAAATGCCAAGAACCCATACGATGGTCTCAAAGGAGAAATGATAACAATCAAAGTCAATATTATTAAGCATTTAAATATTCTCGAGGCTGTAAGAACCTTTCCAGGCTTACTTTTATTATTCATTCAAGTATAATTGAATAACATTTTTCCATTAATGACAATAATTAAAAAGGAAGAATGATTTATCAGAAAAACAACATCTGTATTGTTTGCGGTTTGTTGGCGCTTCATTTGCATAGAAGCTGTCCAAAACTGATCTCCAAGCTAATCCACAATTCTAAAATTCGTTTTCAATTTGTTCCGGCTTGTTGATCGAGTTCGGAATAAACCGAAATGAACATTATGAAGGCAGCGTTAAATTTCGCGGACAACTAATGAAAAATCTGGTTATACAACATTCCGACAACCTTCATTGTATATTTGACCATTTAAATGCAATTATTTACAAATCTGATAGATTTTTGTTAAGATATAAACATGGAAATATTGACATTAAAGCGTCCATTAAGTAAATATTATCATATAACAGAAGGAACCGAGAAATTAAAAACAACTATAAGAGCCTGTTAATACTTAGTTTTGATCATAAATTATATAACATATTTGCTAATTCTTTGTTGAGTTTCGCTTGTAATGGACCAACAAAAACAGTCTTTAGTATCGAAGCTCAAATAAAGTAGACCCAAAAATAAATAAACACTTACGTCGACATAAAATTCCTAATTGAAGGTCAAATTTGGCCGACCATGTCTCTCGTAGATTGCGCAAGTATTTGTCGTATCAAACTGCGCAACGTTACATACTAGTGTGTACTGTGCAGCGCCGGTTATTTATACTAGCTGTCAGTTATCATTTGCAGTATAGTGAAACAGTGTCAGTCTGATTCTCACGGTGGAGCCCTAGATGGGCTGCGTAAAATTGATGCTGGAGATCTTATTGGTAAAGTAATAAAGCTTAATGTTGAGGAAAATTCAAGCGAAGCCCATCGTGGAGTACAATGGTTGTCTTTGATCGGCTGCAGCGAGCGCGGGCAACTGCCCGTGGTAAGTGGTCGCGGTGCATAGTGTGAAATTGATTTGAGGGTCTATGCAATAGGAACTTGACATTTTCACTTTGCCGGAATACCGTTGCAAACATGAAGTACATCTCGCAGTTAGCGAGAAACTTGAAGGTATTACGTTGTGTTTTTATTTAATTAGGAAAAATGTTGTATCTTTCTATTCTACACCCAAGCAATACAAACAAATGCAGTTAATATTAACAACGAACAATTTCATGTACGTATATTTATTTTTTAAGTAAAACCTAAAATGTAATTTACTAAAACAGAGATTGAGTATCAAAGGTATTTTTGATTGAATTATCTGTTCTTTTTAAATAAACCTGAAGCTTTACTCGGTTCCCACCGGAATACACGTAAACAGTAACACGATAAAACTACAGTTATAACAGAGCGAATAAATGATAATAAAAACTAAAGAGCGACTTCACTCGAGGCGCAATGTAATTGATCCCCACTCCCATCAACATTTATTCTGCAATAGCAGACGATCACCATTTAACAAAGGAGAAACGCAAACAGAACAAATAGAATCAAAACAGGCATCAGGAATAACCGAGAAGACAAAATAAACACCCAAGAAATCGAATATTCATAAACAACGGGAGGTCGTCATGGCAATTTATTGTGCGAAAACAAGATATTTTAGAAGCGGCGGGCTGTTAACCTACTACTAACAAACTACAAGGTTTCAATAAGGAGGAAAGGAGGAGGGAGGGCTGGCGATGATGTGTTCCCGGACACGATACTTACTTTATGGCGTACGCGCAATTGTCCAATACGACATTCTTAGAGCCGTGCGGCGCGTGGGCACTATACAGATTGTAAATGTATTGTATATTTTAGAACAAAACATATGCAATGTTTTCATCATGTTTTTATACCAAACTTAAATATTTCCAACATGTCGGTTAGGTGATGTTAAAGAAAATCATCTAGCAAAAAGTGTATGAAAAAGAATTTCAATGTTTTCGAACATTTATGAGCCTTACCTTAAACGGGCACCTGAAAACTCATCAAATAAACAAATCAATCATCATCATCATTACAGCCTTTTGTGAGTCCACTACTGAATAGAGGACTCCCCGAGAAATGGGGAATTTGCCCATAATTGCCGCGCTGGGCAAGCGTGTGGGTAATCGCAGAGCGCAGCTTACACGACAGGGATGCTGCTACCCATCCCCACGCTGTGGATTTGAGCTACACTGTTTCGAAAGGATATACCGCCACCTATCGGTTCGGGTATCTTAATCGCCTTTGACGACCCCTGGTGCACTGGGAGGTACTATTCACATCACGGTATAACAAATCAATACATTAATACAATAAAGATGATGATTATCATCTGTCTTGATTTTTGTTAAACAGACGACGCACGACTGTGCGTCGTGTCCATAACACGCAGCTCGGCACCCGGAACGAAGAAGCCTTTTCCACGATTTTAATGCGTACGCGTGTGTAGTTCTTGTCTTCAGTAAACATATAACATAAAAGAGAAGGCATAGGTGCTGGTCGGATGAGTCACTCCGCCCGGCGCGCGCGCATGCACGTAGAATAACATCGTAATTACACCTAAACCAACGCAGTCTGTTGCACAAATTGCCTTTTGTGTTTCATCACAGTATGTAAATTATGGATTATCTAATTTGCTTACATAAGTCTATAGGATTTGCAAATATAATTGCAATACTATTTCCAGCTTCACAGTGATTAAATAATTGATTATCGTAATACTTGTTATCATTTTAATTTCTTCAACGATATTTCCTTTAAATAATATAACAAGAAATGACCTCAGCAGAAAGCCAATGTCGTGCGAAAAACTCCACTGCGTCACAATTTACGGTTCAATAAAATGTAAGGCAGCATCGACAGCCAGGCTGCACGGCGCACATGCCTTTGACTTTAAATCTCACAGGAGCATTTAAAAATTGTTTTTAATCTTCCCATTTAAAAGTCGCATGCCTTCGCTCGCATCTGATTTATTCGCCGACTTTTTATCTCTTTGCGCATTAAGTCATAGTATTTCATATTTATTATTATGAATGGTTCGGAAATAATTCATGAGTTCTCTGGATTGTGTTTTGAAACGATCAGCATCTGTATTTGTTGTTTCAATTGCATCGGCGTCGCTGGTATGTCGGCCGGCGACGAATATGGTCGCTGCGCCGGCGCAACGTTCCCCTAACTGTACCCACTACTCAAATATTTCCCTTGTTTACTGCAAACTGCATTATTGTGAAACGACTGCCTTGTTTGTGTTGTGGTTTCTCATTTTCATTTAAACCTGCTACTTGACAACATTGGATAAGAAATTCATAATTATTCCTGCCATCTCTCTCTTTATGTATCAATTAGAATTAATAAGGGCTGTAAGTAACAGAAGAATTATGACAAAAACAAAGCTATAGCAGATAAGTTAAATTGCGCTGAGTCCCGCGTAACAGACAGAACAATCGCATAGTTTTGGTTAGAAAACAATACCAAAGTGAACTAAACAAAAGTTAAATTGGATCGTCCCGAGCGCGAAACACAGATCGGACTCTAAACGGAATACTTCTCTAATAGGAATTGGTTAGAGAATAATAAAAACGCTAATATTTATTGAGCGCAAGGCGAAGGAACCTTCTATTGGTTCGTCGTTCACGTAAAAACCTCGCACAGTTTCTACGAAGTGAACAGGATAAACCCGCTTTATGTAGATGACCCTTTAATGCTTTTAACTGAGGCGATTCAGGCTCACCCATATGTAAATGGTATACATTGTATTTCCGTCCTCCTGTCTGTTTGTTTGTCAATCACAGTAAAAGGAATGATCGGATCAATACGGAATTTGCATACCAATCTGTGCATAGCACATAAATCTGTGAACGAATAAATAACCGAGACAAAATCGTGGCAGACCAAAAATTTCACGTCTACTTTTTAGGCTGCCCAAATTAATAAACAGTGGGTCTTTTTGCTTCATTCTATTATGTTCCATTCACGCGCCGCGATAGAAAAAAAACAAAGAGCTTTTTGTTGCGCGTCTAAAAGGATTTGCAATATAAGGACTCCTCATCAAAACAACAGATGTGTACTCATATGTATTTCCGCGAGATACAATCGTCAGCTTTATTACTAACACAATAGGGTTTCGTTTGTGTCAAAAAACTTTGCTCGTTCTATCAAGATATCTGCTAACAATTGAGTGTATCATGATTGACTTAGTAATAATTCACGGATACAGTTTCTTGAACTCGGTCACCCATTGAATATTCTTTATTATCAAGGCCATGAAGTTCAAAATCACAGGACACTAAGGCGGGGTGAGCATGTGTATTAAATCTTGACAGCATTAGCCAGTGAATGGCCAATAACATCTAGATTGACAGTAATTCTGCCTTGTTGCGCTTCTGATTTGCATAATCTTCCGGCTGGTTTGGTTGTGGTAAAATAATAACACCGATTCGGATACAACAGAGATCGTGATGACGACTCTGGGGATCTATTTTTTGTGGTGCCTCATTCACACTGCAGATTATAATGCTACTTGAATTCTACGATGGACACAAGGTCGCAATGTAATATACAAAAGCCATAATAATATACAGAGCGCGAGCGTCGTCTCGAGATTAAGCAGACTCGTGACGTGGACCGACCGGCTCGGAAAATGAGAAAAAATAACAAACAAAAGAGTCACTCACGAAGATAATAGCTCCATTATTTGACGACAGAAGCAAAAAAGGTTTTATTGGCTTAATTCCTGCTCAGCGCTGACGCCGGGCCGGCATCAAACCTGCGTTCGGTTACCGCATTGTGTTTGACGAATTGCGACGCTTCATTAACCGGACATGGAAGTCGAAACAATATCACGAACGTTTTACGAGTGACCTTCCGTAGACGTTTACCAGCAGAACCCTGAGTCAATAAATCGATTTGTAAATAAATACGACGGATTCTTGGGTTTTGATTACCTCTCACGAATATTCAGAGTTATATTACTTATTAGCTCTGCGATAGACGGACGGACAGATGGACAGGTGCCTTGATAAATGTAATGATACGGTGTTAGTAGATTTACGATAGTGGTAAGAGAATATGTGTAATAAAAACAGGCGTTGCTAATAAAAAATATTCGAATCGTGTAACGCTGTAGTTAAGGATGTCGGCTGACTGCAAAGTGTGTGCAACGACTTGTTGCTATAGTCTCTGTAGTACTCATTCCCCAATTTGTTTGTCTATATTCTCTCAATAGATATTGAATAAGATAAACAGCAATCTTTTGTCACAACTATACGAATCTTAATAAGATTTAAGGTCAGAGTCGCGAATGGATAACATTATCTATATACAATATATGTCTACTTGTTACCTTTTTACAAAATAACGGATCTAAAAAATATGTAAAATGTATTACATGAGGACCTATTAAGTTTCGTATTCAAATGGTATTGTGGGAAGTTAAATAGGCTACCTTTTACTCTAAAATATAGAATAATCCCTTCTGTGACAGCACTAGAGTTAACTTTAATGGGTGAGAGTATATGCAAATTGGTGAGTTGTCGTTTGGTGGCTTCCAGAACAACAAGACAAGGCCGTGTCAGTGTAGAAAAAACTACAACTAAAGAGCTTCTACTCAGTTTTTTGGTATCAGCACGCAGCCATCGAGCGCTACGAAAGTATAAAGCAAAGATAAGAGAGTTGCGAGGTTACGTCCGGATAAACTCGCGTTTGATTACTAATTATAAATAAAATACTTACACTTACACGCGAACCGTACCCAGATGGACGATAAACACATTTGCTATCCGTACATTCATCGTGGACCGATCAATAGCGGACGAGACTGCTGATTATAGCATAGCACTAAATTAATTTAACACGTAAAGCCTTAACTTAGTTAACTTGAGAGTAAAGTCATTATCTTAAGTGAAGGCCGCTCTGATGTAGTGTATAAAAACATTCGTATTCCGAACCATAAGCCATATAGCTGTGCTGGCAAACATTGTTATGCCGTATAAATGATACAAAATGATTAAATTACTAATATCGCTATTTAAAAATAAGAGTTGGTGATATAGGAGTAAAAATTTAGGCTTGTATGTATTATTTAATACCCCATTGTTAAAAAAATAATAAAAAATGTTAGGGTTATAACCCTTATCACTTAGGGTATGAAAAATAGATAGTATCCAATTCTCAGATCTACAGAATATGCATATAAAATTTCATAAGAATCGGTTAAGCCGTTCCAGACGAGTATGGAAACTAACACTGCGACCCGAGACTTTTTATTTAAGATTAGTATTAGCCCTTTAGTGACAGTACACCACAACATGGTATATAAATTCTTAAATGGAGCATTATATCGTATGTTGCAAAACCAAATTATTGTATTTTTTTTATACATTAATCTATCAGAATTTAATAAATAAACAAACTCTTTTGTGGAATACAGGTGTGACTTAATCTCTTGACTCGTTGTTGTTGATCTTTTCCAAGGAAACAATGCACTATCAATTCTATTACAGAGACCAAAGCAAACACGTCAAACTATTCCTAGTGTTCAGTAAGCCGATAGACATTCAATTATCTATACAACGCGATTGTCATACAAAACATGTTATTTCGTGTTCCGGGAGGCATTCGACGATTTTCCTCAGCCGAAGCTAGTACAAGCACCCGCCGTTTACTAGCGTCGGATTATTCGAAACTCCTAATACGAAGCTTTTGTGGGTGGTCTTTTATACTGAAAACATAGCCCATATAGGTAAGCGCCGCTGTTCGCGCATACACGTTATTTTTCATCTCCTCACAAAAGTCATACACAAGTTTCTGCGCGATGGATAGATTGAGATTTCATATCGACAGTTGAGTCTACGAGGTTTCAGCTGTGAAATCTGGGCGGTCGCAGGAAAGTGTTTAACTTGTAATTTACACATTTGTGATAAGTATTTATTATTGACAGTAATGCAGAATTAATTACCGCGATAATACTGCTGCCCGATAAGGGGAAACCTACGAGATTGTTTTCTTAAATTAGCACGTCCATACAAGTACTTAATTGATTAATACTTTACTACATCGATTACAATTTACGATCGATGCATAAATACTACGGAAGAAGTTTGTTAATTGATATCTTTAATAATAAATAAATATGAGAGTCAATCTGATACACTGTTGTGGGCCGGGATAATTAATTGATTTTGTGCAAATGATTCGAATGCGTCGCGGGTCTTAAACGACGCTCGCAAGCAAAATGAATTAAATGAAAAAACCGGTAAATGAAAAAAGTTCAGCATAAATGCTGCAGAAAAAAAACGTCGTTTATTAGATAATCCAGTTGCTGTGTTGGTAAATGTCCCATGTGTGAATCTAGTTTTAAATTAACTATATCATCATAATATGAGCACAAATCTCCAAAAGAAAAAAAGGATTCTTGCAAATTGCCACGCTGGCCTTTTTTCGCCTTGCTGCATTTGTGATAAGCAGTTTTAAATGGATACACTATCTCCCCATTACCTCTGTCACCTCTCACGATCTGGTACACGTGGTACAAAAGGAGTTGCGGTGACTTATTTTCCACTGGTACCCTAAAACCCCTCTCTTGAATACATATAATCTTAAACACCCAAACACAGAACAAACACAAATATCATTATATAAATGCTTGTTCTGTCTGGGTGGGGATCCCACCATCCCAACACCTTTGACGCACAATACATCACTACTATATTTGCCATCGGGCTCGTGAAGTTACCAGAACTTTAGGAATACTTATAGGATAGATGGAAAAGAAACACACAAGTCGCAAAGCGGTCCTGAGGCGAACCGAACATGTTGAAATCCGAAAATCTCACTTTCTAACTACAACATATTAACATGATCACATTATGAGCGAATGTACCCGACACTCGAGGACTCTCCCGTACCTCAGCGATGAGGTACGTAAAAGTATTAGTAAAATTTCTTACGAAAGTATTACGTAACTTATAATACCGCATGCGAACTCGTGGCCGGTCGGCGACACTTCCACCATTCATTAATTCAAATTACAAATATCATAAAGTTATTTGTAAAACAATCAACTTGAAAAAAGGTTTTGATTAAATCTCTAGATTGTACAATAAACCCCTATTAATATTATAGGTAAGGTAAACTCGTGGTGGGGCGCATAAATACTTGTGTTATAGACGTCAAACAATACACACAAAGAACACACATTTGTAAATATATACGAAAGCCGTGCTATGTGCTAATTTTTGTGCAGCATCAGAAAGTACATCACGCCCAGCTGAGGGCCGCACTTTCTTCAGCAAACACCCACCTGTACTCGTATACTCGTATTTGACATTGCGATTGCAGCGAAATTTCCCTCGAACGAAATTTGGACGTGTGAAATATAAAGCTCTGTTTATGACCGCGCCTCCGTTATAGTTGTTTTTGTAGAAGAGAGTTTTTTATTTGAGAGTCATCGCTAGCCCACAAATTGAAAGTACAACTTGAAGTGCATGATATGAGACAAAATGAGGCTGGGTGTGTGTGTCCTTAGCCGAGAATGAATTCGATTAATTTCAAATTTCGTATGATTAGTCATACTCCTTCAAAAATACTATACATGTATATATAGACCTATTGGCTAAACAGAGAGTCAGCATCTAAGTTTTGGTTATATTAAAAGGATATAGACCATCCTAATTCTTTTATTATAATTCTTCGAGAAGGTACAATCATCATCATCTACTTTTAGGTATCAATAATTATCTGTATTTATATGTTTTAACGTTATATCAGTTTGTGTCAAAATTAGTATCCTCTAATAGACGATAAGTTCGCTATCTTCACTATTTAAGTCCAACTGGTACATACCCATTTGTCCGAAGTACTTATGGATTTAGGTTTAAAGCTAACGAAACGATTGTACAACTTTGCGGTTTACATCTCAGCAAACCTACAATTACTGCCAATAAATTATAGTGCCATAATTCTCAAAGGTTGTAAACCGACGTTTAAGTAACGATTTTAATTAACAAGTGTACATTAACAAATTACGAACAGTATCGGAACAATGTTCTGCACGAGAGCGATCATAAACTTCAGCGCCCTGCCCGGCTCGACTTTGCTTATATATACCTACTTAAACTTGCACACTTACTCTAATGTAGGTGGAGTTTGTGAAAACGGTGCATCCGTGAGGTACCGGCAGAGTAGAATAGTACCTCCCTCTGTATCAGGTATCCTGTGTCATGTATCTGTCAGAAACCGACAGATGGCGGTATATCCATCCCAATCAGTGTAGCTCAGATACACAAGACGGGGATGGGCAACAGCATTTCCATCGCGCAAGTTGCGGTCAGCGATTACCAATACTCTTGTCCAGCGCGGCAATTATGGGCAAAATTCCCCCTTTCTTAGGGAGGCCTATGTGCAACAGTGGACTTCTAATGACAGATATTATGATCTTTGTGTCGTGACCACAAAAATAAAGAATTAAAACCTGTGTCTTAATTAGCTAACTATAAAAGAATAGAATAAAGTTAAAATAGAAGTTTGAAATCAAATTATTGTGATTTACTGTGGATATTGAAAGGGTGGTCTTGAAGTTGCGAAATGTGGTGTAATATTGATCTCTTTTCATATAGACGTATTAACAATAAGCAAACAAATATTATAAACATATTCATGTCTGTAACCTTAGACAATAACCTACCTTATGATTAAATGATTGTATTAAATTAGGTGTATATTTTGATGAACCCACAAAGATCCCGCGGGTAGCGTATAGAGCGTTTAGTCCGCGCGCTTGCCTCATACAACGAGTACACAGTTACCGCGGCGACAATGCATGCAAGCCTGCTGAGTACAAAAATAGGAGGGTAGTGTCATAAGTAGCTTTTTTGAAAACTCTCAGCGGGCCGCGGGCAGTTATCAATAAATATTAGCAAGCGGAATGCGGACTGACCTTTGACAAACTCTGTTGAACGCTAAATTATGAATTTGCGCAGCTTGGGCAGGTTGTTCTCGGAACCGATCTTGAGATGGCGGACGCAAATTGAAATGCTCGTTGGGAGTATTGTATTTATTTATTGCTGGTATTGATTATGTTTATCGATGTTAATAAGCATGTTTGCCACTTTCAATATTGTATATATATGTAATAACTAAAAAAATGGCATACAAGTCGAATAAGTCACCGGCCGCAGATTCACTTACGTATTGTAGGATGTTCCTGGAATACCAGTGTCCGCGTTATTTGCTACAATATAATAAAATTCAGCTTAAGAATTTTGTGTTATCTATAAATGTAATTATTTTTGTCATAAAGATACGCAGGTTAAGATGCCACACGTGTATTTGGTGTCCTACAGAACTTTTATTGAGAGAAAACACAGAATAATGACAGTTGTAGAAACGTCTACAACTGCAATATAACAATAATAAACAAAGAAACTCGTGCTTTTTTTCACTACGTTGACGACAAGCATACGGCCCGCGTACGGTGAGCGTCAACGCAGCCTATAGACGCTCGTCTCATATTAAAGATACACTATGACTATATATGACCCTGTGAAATGAAGATATTATGTCACATTCTTTCATTTTCTTCCATTATTCCAGTAATTTAACTGCCTTTCACCCTTCAAGCCGGAACACGGCAATGCGAACACTGCTACTTGGCGGTAGAAATAGGTGAGAGGAACCAATGCAGATAACCTTCGCATGGGGTCTTCCTAATGATGCTTGTGTTATATATTCTAAGTTTCTTTCACTTTTTTCTATACAAAGGTGATCAAGAAATATTCGCTTTGCGTGGTACGGCATTGCCGCCCATTGCACTTTGTAATTTTTAGTTTATAATATATGTTGCAAATAAAATATGTAAATATATGAAAATAACAAAGCTTAGGAGATGCATATTTTATTTTATTTTAAGGCATATGGAACGCGTATATATAGGCGATGCAACCATAAAGTTCTGGAAAAGAGACCACGCACTGGCAATTGCCCCCCTAAGGTTAAAACGATCGGACTAGAATTGCGAGACTAGATGGATGCTGGATGCAAATAATGCAATCCTCTTGAGAAGGTTGTTATAAGCAATGCTATCTATATCTGGCAGTCGACGGCCGGTTGAAATGTTTGTGACAAAATTTATTACATTCTTGTATAAAATTGTATAGACTGAGTTGTTTGAGCACGCTGTACAACGGTACATAAAATCCTAATTTGTGCTCAAAAGTAAAATTCGAGTGAAATCGAAATCGAATTTGGTTAAATAAGAAAAAGCAAACATTAGAGTAGGACCTATTGCCGATAAGTGCGCGACTCTCGAGCGGGCAATGTTTACTCGCCGTTTAGCGAGCACGCCGCGCGAATTGTAATCGACGACGGGTGTTTGGACTTCGCGAGCACAAATAAAGGCGCGCTTAATGGGAACATGCGAATGAAATAAATAAATAAAATTATAAAAAGAAAATAGAAAAAGAATAGAAATGCGCTAAAATATATGAGTGCGGGAGACTTGATCTTTACATTAATATGACAATTTGCTGACGCGTAAAAAAGGCAGTCAGTTTAAAAATAAAAGTTTTAAATAGATAAGATCATATTTTTTATTTCGTAAAGTGTCTTTCTGTTCTTCCATATGTCTATATGTTCTATTAAAGTAATCACGCCTTGTCTGGTCAACTGACTATGACGAAAATTTAGCATGTTTTCATCACTTGGTTAAATCCTAACGAAGGACATATGTTATTTTTGATATAAAGTGAAGTCGACATGGACGAAGTCACGAACAAAAAGCTACTTGTAACATTACGTCACAAGTCATCTAATGCTTTTGAAAATAAACACAACCATGCACTAAACTTCGTAAAATGACCATACACTTTGAGATCACAAGACATCAAACCTCTTTATGTTTGCCGTTAACACACCAAAACATAATTAATAATCCACACGTAACAATCGACGTAGTAATTATTCAATAAAAAAATCAATAACAGTGCGCGTGCGGCGCGGCGGCGATGCGACATGAACACTTGGTGCCAACCGTGATGTAACTGGCCGATGGCCTTGGCTTAGTAGCACCACAGCCTGTCCAAATATAATAGCAACATGGACCAATTAACCCGCGCTTACATTCCGCGCGGAGATGTCAAGCTCTTGATTCTTTACTCTGCGTGACTTTAGTAATTTGCTGTTTCGCCTTAATTTTGCTTATTAAATATTGTTTCTGCTAATATGAAACATAATAGAAAAGACACCAGTTTGCACCATGCACCTATTTTACTCGTGAATTATTCCACGGATGCTTCGCGAAACTATTGGGAATAGAAAACCACCCAACTTCAATATAGAAGATGGTTGGAATGTTGGAATGAACTTGTCTGGGACCGACTACCAGAATCGCAGCACTGCTACATTACAAGATACCTTCGTCTTTATCTGCGTGTTGCGGAACGCGAATATTCAAAATTAAAAACAGTCGTAGTAACTGAATCGTCGAAATAAATAAAAAGAAGTTTTATTATGTGTAGTAAACTCGTTAATGCTAGAAAGTATTATAAAAACCATTAAGGTCAGTGAAGTCTTTAAACAAATATCTTAATATAAAAACAAACGTGTGTATAAAATCACTTCGGAAACCACACAGATTGTGAAACGATGGAAAATTTACCAACGTACAGTTTTGCATCGAGCATAATATTTAATCTAACGCATATGTTACCGATATCCATGCTATTTAAGTACAATGCCCAAGTTTGCTTGTAAATTCAACCATTGAGGAAATCCTAAATCAACTGCAACCACATTACGAGCGGCCATATGCAGCGGCGAAGAAGCCGGCGGTCGTCAGCCCATATGCGCGTGCGCCGGTATGGTAGCCTCTATACCCCCTGACACCGCGTAAATATTTGTCAGGCAAGGAAAAAGAAGTAGTTGGGGTAACTGCTGTACAACAAACAAACAGTCACTTTAGACAAATATGTTTAAGCTATACTACAAATATGACTTACCTAAGCGCTAGAGAGATACCTAACCATGGAAGTCTATTTGTGGAATGACACTCTATGAACTGCCAATGACGAAATGTAAGCAACCAAAATATCAAATCTTCCAAAACTTCAAATGAAGATGTAAAACAAACATTAATGATAGCAGACACAGTTAACATCGACAGTGAAACAGAACTTGCAGCAAGACGGAGGATAATAAATCGCCAATTTGGATATAAAATGTAATTTATGGCAACCTACAATTTCGCACGAGAGGTCACGATCTTAGAATCAATAAAAACCTGTATTATAAGCATAATTTACTGCGAACGTCAAGAGTCGTAGCGTCATTTCTTATAGTATCAGATGTTTTTTGCGAGGCGGTCCGCGGGCTTTATGATGTCATTAAATAACTAGGAAGGAGCGCCGATGTGTTGACTGTTTTACGAGGCTAGATTTGCGTTTCAAATATTTCAGAGAAGTGATACGCAAAATCTAATGAATGACAGAAATATCGTAGACGTATTAAAAAGAGAAACTGAAAAGAAAACAACACAAAAGACTTGTAAATATAAAAAGGTAAACACGTTTGGAAACAAACTTTTAAAGACTGCAATATATTTAGTTTTACTGTCTGTTTTTGTCTCTGGTTTTATAGTCTTCTCTGGGCAGGAGCGCCTTGGAACCGACATGGACCTTTTCATTCGATCTAAAAACGGGGGAATTGTCGACGACGACGCTCAACATTAGTATTAAGCACTTAAGTGTACAGAGAGTCTTGATGTTACAAACGTCTGTAGGCTGCAGTAACCGCCTGCTATTAAGCTTTCGCATGCTTGCTTGCCACATGCTTGCTTGAGATATAAAAATAATAAATATGGCATAAAATAATGCATTTAATACTATTCTGTTTCCATTCTGACTAAAGTAAAAATGGAGCATACTTAATTTACGTCACACTAAACTTTAAACTGTCCAAGCAGCATCGGGCCAACGGATTCTAATACCTAATCTCACACTCACATTTCACCTTTGCGTTTTTGGCGCATGTCCGTCACAAGTGATAGATCGAGTTCTGGCCAGCGATCCCCGTGTCAAATATTAGCGAATCCATCGCTAAACGACGTGAAAGCTTTACTTCGTTTACTTTTTTCTTGACCCTAATTTTAAGTGAGTCGTTTAGGCTCCGGAACCAGTGTGAAGTGTAGAGTGTACCCTCACATAGATTAGTTTTTGATAGCATCTTACGTTGTCATATAATCTCTTAATGGACTGTTGTGAGCCTGAGATTTTGTCACTTATGAACTCCTTAAAATTTAATTTCAATAGCAAAAGAGAACGAGCAACAATCGTACAACGTGCTATATACATTTAATAACATTATTATACAATCAATTGTGTTGATGTAAGGAACTAAATCAGCTTTTAATTATTAAGTGAGCAAATAATTTTGTCATCTGTGCAAAGACATACACGACGAATGCTCGAAAATAAATAACTGTATGACTTGAATCTGTTCTTCCTAATTACGAATTAATCACCGAGGATTGAGCATAATTCTCGAGCTGTGACTCGCTGCTATCTAATTCCACTTTGCGATTACCCCCCGGTCGCCCGCTCGTGGAGATTAGTGCACGCTGCATGCAATTAATGCGTTACTTTGTAGCCGGCTGCACGACCAATACAAATAAACGGTAATAACAGATTTATCTGGCTACATGTCTCGGCGACCTCAATGGAGATGTGCTAGCTCGCCCCACACGCGGGAGGTCCTGGGTTCAATTCTCAGCAAAGACAAGTTTTGTGTTTCTTTGTCTGGGTAACTGTCCGTGACTCTCAGCGTACTTAAGTTTGTAAGGTATATATTATAATTCATAGATAATTCTAAACAAAGAGCAGTTTGCGAGTTTCGAGTTGATAGTTTGATAAGTATTTTGTAAAAACACGCGTCACATTATTGTTTTGTTTAAAATACTATGTCAGCAAATTATTTTGTTCGCGTGATGTTACCTGACTCAGCATCTGAAGGATATCACCAGCGCGTAGTCCAATCTTGTAACTTGAAAGTATTACGTCTCGTTACCTAGTAATTTCAATGACTCTCTCTCTGACTCTTCAAACCGAAATACAGCAACGCCAATATAGCTGGTTGGCTGTAGGAATAGGTAGTGAGGTACCGATGCAATAGACCTATATTTGAGGTATACCTCACACGTGAAAGACTTGACTGAGGAGGTGTCAAAACAAATATCGTCCCTATTTCTCTCGCCAGTACCATGAACCTATGGGAACCTATAGAATTAACTGCGCCAGCCGAAGTAAGACAGCGAATGGCACTATTCCTTTGGCGCCATTATGGTCTTTATTTTTCTTATCGCCTGCAATGTTTTGTGTGCCAAAGTTCGTCGACCCTGTTTTTAATTAGTCAAACGCGTGTCCCCCCCGTGTTTTAAGTAAGGCGATACCGCCTGTTTTATTTTGTATTAATGAAGTGCTATAAATGCGGGTGAAATAAACGAAATGGAAAATGAAGTTATCTTTTCAACTAATTCACTCTTTCACTTTAATTTGAATGTCTTAATATAGCAACTGTTATTGATTGCTTCTTCTAAACTAAATAACACTTTTACTTGTGCTTAAAATGAGGATTACATTTTGTTTATACATTTATTACCTAAATGGCTTTATTACACATTTTAGGGGGGGGGGGGGATATTTGTCTACAATTCTATTATTTATTTATTTAGTGTATAACGCAATTTAATTAAATAAAACACATATTATGGTTCTGTTTTCTTTATCCCTCACATTTAGTAAATGGAAGACAACGATATGTACTCAAAATAGATGATTATGTTTGGGACTATCTTTCCATCCGTATATTATTTATTGGTGCCGTGAGGTACCAGGTGTCATAAGAGGCGACTCAGGTACTAGATCTGACAAATGGCGGTATATCCATCCGACACAGTCGACTAAAATGCACGGGGCGGGGTTTCGCCGCAGTATCCCTTTTGCAAAAGCTGTGCTTTGTGATTGCCAATACGCTTGCTCAGCCAGGCAATTATGGTTAAAATTTCCCCTTCCTTAGGAAGGCCGCGCCCAGCAGTGGGTATCCAATGGCTAGTATGATTATTGATTATATATTTTAAAACTTTTCCAGGATCGGAAGTAGTCTAAGCCTTTCCTTGGGTTCAATACAGCAAAACACACGCACTTTGTATGAATAACCAGTGATGCCTAAAGAAGCTTTGATAGCGAAACAAAAACAGAGTATTGTCGCTTTGAATAATTACATATTTCTGTTATAAATTCGAATCTATATTTAGAATTTATTTTACAATAGTATCTTAAAAGATATAAGTTTTTCAAATTAGTTGTCTTTACCTAGCATGTAATTTGCAATGGACGCATTCATTAGAATCCCCACTCGTCGCAGCTTTTATCTCGTGACCGATTTCTGGTCGGGAGCCCGCGCAGTGACTTCGGAGCAGATGTGTCCGTTATCACTGCATTCCTGTGCTTGATTGATAACTGCTCTTATGTAATAGGCACGTCACGGCACTCTCATGACTACTGCTCTATTTAAGGCAACCTGTGTATTGCATACATGTTGCACAATATACCAACCGCACCCTGTTTGTGGACTCGGGAGTTAGACTCGACGGTTTATGCTCAATTTAATATTAACTTTATAGTTGAGCGACGAACGAGCTGTTTTCACTTCCAACCGGTATTCTTCGATGGAAACGTTGCATAAGTTAAATAATAACGTTGGTCGTTAGATAAGTAGAAGTTTAAAAAACATTAATTACCACAGTATATTGCGTGATAAAATATATAATAATGCATCATCATCCTTGCAACCGTAAAACGTCCACTGCTGGACATCTGGTCTGGCTGGTCTGCTCAAGCAAGAAAGGGAGAAACTGGTTATAATTGCTGGGCAAGCGCAAAGTAATGCATGCTTAGATACATATATTTAATAAAATAACTCTACATGAACCAAATTGTAACTTGAAAATGTCCCAAGTAGGCGCGGTTAAGGAAGCGATACTCATTTAGTGATAAAAGTCAAATAACTCAGTTACATCATCACATAAAACGTAAGAGCCCTCCGTACACAATGTAATCCCCGCATAAGCCGACACACGTCTGCTCAAAAAGGACGAGAAACAATTTTATTAACGTCACTAATAAAAAACGTGATTCCTTTAAAAGCGTTTCAGCACCGCTGAGAGGATAATCCCCCATAAACAGTAGAATAAGTATTAAATCGTGGCTTAGTTTTAAGGAGCGCTCAGCACTGGAGGTACGCCGCGCCGCGCGCAGGCAGCTCCACATCTTGGGTCTCTTGACCTTCCCGGTGTCCTTACGCCAACTCACGTCCACCAAGTAATTAATTAACTTATGTAAATCGCACCTTCACTTCTAGATAGTAATGTTCATTATAATTTAAAAGCATTTAACTTCGCTATGCGTGTGCTGTCCTACCTACTTAAGGTTGTAAATTTAGGCTTTTATTTCTGCAAACGAATATATAAAATTCCTATGCTAAGTCACATTGTGAATTATTGATATGTGCGGTAAACCCGCGCTTGTAGAAGTGGTCGTTCGTAAAATCAGTGATCTATGGGTCAATACGCAATAAGACAATTTCACATGTGTTTTTCAAAATATTACTCTCACTAATAATAATACTACTTTTTTCTTCTTCACACTTATGGTTTTAATGTACAATCATCTATTGGTAGTTATAGTCCACTGCTGAGCACAGGCCTCTCCAAGAAAGGAGGTTTTTTGACCATACTAGCCGCGCTGGGCAAGCGTGTTGGCAATCGCAGAGTGCAACTTTCATGACGGAGATGATGCTGCCCATTCCCGCCTTGTACATTTGAGCTGCACTATGGACATACCGCCATCTGTCGTTTCTGGTACCTCAGTCGCTTCTTACGACACCTGGTGCAGTGGGAGGCACTATTCTACTCTGCCTCGCGGCAAATGTACAACACATTGTATATATTGAAACTATTGTTTAAAGTGCGGGGAGACTGGAGCTTAAAACTAAGCTCAGTTTGCTAAGCTTAGTTGCTGCGTGATTTTCAAATTCCAGGCCTCTCTTCCGGTACAACAGCTCAAGTAGATATTAATGTTTATAAAATAAAATTAGTTAATCGGGAAATTATATATTTTGTGAATGTTGATTTTATTGGAAAAAATGTACTTATGGTATACCTTTCTTTTTTAAAATAATCTACTTATCCTTGCTTATTTATATTACTCCTTTTTATTTGAGTTATCTGCCAGTGAAAGTCCTATGAAAATTCGGTCTAGCTGTTTTAGAGAATACCTCAAACAAACAATCAGACATAAATGTTTAAAAATGTTATTTTGTTATATGTAACGTATATACATGCATTCAGCTAAATACATTTATTATAATATTGCAAACAGACACTCCAATTGTATTTATATGTATCGATTATTTTGGGTGTGTTAACTTATGCTGTCTAAGTATAGTTGATAAAAAAGAAAGCTAACTATCAACACACCGCTTTAAATTTGTTAAGATGGTAAGTTTTCTTACTTTTTTATTCAATAAGTTGATGTATTCCTTAGAATACAAATTTTGTGTGTTATTTAAAATTAAAAATGACATTAATTTTAAACTTCCAACAAAATTGTCCGGAGTTTTGACAGCATTTTGCCTGCCTCTCAGCGTGTTTGTTAACAGAGTGCCAACCTGCACAAGTTATAAAAATAGCAATAAGTAATAAATATTGTTTTCCTCATCACATCGATAATAATTTTACAACAACGAATGTTCGAATGAGGGAACTTAATAAGTACGTAAGAATGTAGGCATAAACTCGATATCGCAGACGTAACCTAGACGGCCGAGGAGTCAACGGTATCACGTTATAAGCACTTGTCAATTAAATTTGATGACGATGACGGCGGTGCAGTGGTGCACGTGGTTCGTGTTACGATTCCGTGCAGACATTGTGTTGTCTTATTATAGTAGCGTCCATCTACTCCATTAATTATAGGTTGTTTTATATCAATAAGTTAGATACGGTACTTTCTTACGAAATAAAAATAAATTTACACAGCGTGTCTCATAAATTTACTCTGACATTAGTCGCTTAAAAAAAACCATAAATGTAATACTTAAAATCTTATTTAACACACAGGCACAGGTAAAACATGAATATTCGTCGTAACCAAAAAATTACAATTACTAAATAATTTTATATTAAAGAATTAGTTTAAATTATAAAACCGCCAATGTACCAGTATTACAGCGCTGAATTATATATTACATTTGTAAATTCGCGCCGGATTGTAAAAGACCGAAGTAAAATTGATGACGACGATTAAATGCACTTGTGCCGTATAATCGTATTGTATCTATGTAGTCAGTGGCTATATTTCTCCCAAACCCTGTCTTGTATAGCAAATACAATGTCAGTAGTAATTAAAATCGAACGCGGCATTACTAAGTTTCGTGCCCATTGCAAAACGTCCAGGCGCGTTGCGTTCACAGACTAGCGAACAATTTACAGACAGACAGATATAATTAGCAAACCGACAATCCGCCGACGACGACATGCATATCATAGGAGTGGTTATTAACCCTTTACTTACACGAATTCAGTTTTGATTGATCACTCTTTGTCTGTCTATGTAGAGAACTGTCGAAATACAATGTGAACATAAATTTTCGAAACAATAAAACAATTTCGACACAATAGAATAAACAATACGTTAGATTTCCATTCCTTGAATAATCGGCGCCGCAATGTGTTATTATTGTGATTTAATATGTCGTGTCCTTTAAAATTCGTCTGAGGTCTCGATGAAACATGCCCGATGCGTTAGATCATCGCATTTCCCAATACGCGTTAATGTTTGCTGGCGATTTGTCGGCTAGATTCCAGTTTTATTGAAATCATAGGTTCGATCAGCTTGAAACTACACAGTAATTGAAGGAAGTCGATGCAATGCCGATAACTGCATGTTGCACAAAAATTTATATTTGCCTCTCGTTTGTAATTAAGTGAGTTATCACGTTCAACGGCTTTCGATTATAAAATTGGAGTCACTAAATAGTGAATAGTTCGTGGAGTGCTTATCGTGGTTATGCCGCCCGCCGCCCGCCGTCCGCCGCCCGCCGCACTCGGCCAAAAATGAGCTAGATCATTTAAAACGAACAAACATTACCGGTGCACATTTGCAACCAAGTGGAGAAACATTACGAGTGCTATCATTAACGCAGCGAGAACTTAGCGGGTATTTATAACAATTTGAGTCCATTACTCTGCACCCTCGGCCAGCCTTAATTACCTAGTCCACTAGTGATTAAGGTCCACTGCGAACCATATTAATCGATGTGCAAGACTAATACGCAACGCGTACAGCAGGGTGCGCCTGCGCAGATCCAGCGGGCGACGCGACGGCGAGCGAAACAATTGATGCGAATATGAAGTTTATAGCGGAGGTGCGAGGAGCTGGCCGAGTTGTAAACTGTAATTGAAGGAGCCTGCACGCAGTTTGACTCAGTCGGAATATTGCTGCTGATTACTGTGGGAACCGTCTGCAGCGAAACTGTGCGTCGGCTATTTGTGTCCAGTGTCTAGCCAGGACATACTGTTCTGACCGCCTGTCATTATTTATGTTTCATATCAATTATGAGATAATTGTGGACATTACTTATCTTAGCGAGACCATTTTAAACGCATTAACGGACAAATATAGAAACAGATTACAGAATATTTTCTTTGTGCGAGGCGCGTCGATGGAATTCTGCAGGTCATTTAATTAATAAGAAAATGATTAATGAAGAAACAGATACCAACAATCAGACCATCACATTTCCCATTAGCTCTGTGCACTTGGTACATTAACCCTAAACATATAATTTTCCGTCCGCAAGCCCCGTTATTATGGGGCCGCACACATCTCACTACGAATGTCACACGCACACGCACACGCACACCCGCACGCACGCTCTGCATGTGTTTAGCTGACGACGGTCGACGGTTATTACTATTTCATCTCTCCATTCAACTAGTCGTTTTCTTTTTATTGCTTCCAATTCGAATCCATCACGCGACACATTCCACGCGATTAGCTTCTAGCGCTGCGCCCGCGCCGAGCGACTGTTTACTATTCACGGAGACCGCTCGAGCCTTTGAATGACATCATCGTGACACTGAGCAGCAGTCGACAACGATTTAACTGTATTAACGTTGCTTATTCCAAATTATCAGACTAATTTTGCTTGTTACAAAAATACGAGTGGCCCAAAAGATACACCCTTTGGAACCCCGTAGGCGCCGTGTTTACTAACAATGATAAATTTATGCATCTATAAAATCTTCTGCGATGTTCCTTACATGATTTCAATTTAAGCAATATGCAGTTTCATTGTTCAGGACCGGGCTTATTAACGAAGAGTGCTTGACTACTTCCTGGTTCCATGCCAGTGTTGCATGCAGAAGTGCATTTTAGATAATCCCCGCCCGTGTGGTCTACGCTTAGACCGCGCGCCTTCTCCAGACAGCTAATACCCCGTTGCTGATTTTAACAACATCCTTTTCAAACGCTTTACTTTACAACGCTAATTTATAGCATTCAAGTTCTAAAACAGAGCCTCCACCTTCAGCGTAAGATTTACTGTTGATAACATCAGAGGCAAAGCTAAAATAATCAGTAGTCCAGTCATCATCATTGCTATTGGCTGTTAGATGGGAACGCGCTCCAACTTGTGTTTAAGTCAAGTGTTACATCCGCTTGTTCGACCATTATTAAATTCATTTTAAAATGTTATCGTACAGTAAGCCGCCTGCATCAAGTCTGGTGCATAATTATAATCGTTGCCTAACTTGTTTGGTGAATGAACAATTGTTCTATTCATCGATTTAAATTTGCAAAAAAGCTGTATTGTGAGGAATAATAGTGTTACAATACACAAGCCAGGAGTCACGCGCGGCCGGCTGTTGTAACAGCCGTCAATGGGGCTCTAGCGGCCGCGACAATTGAGCAGAAGCGATAGTTTTGGCGCCGAAACAAGTTTCTCCACGACACCTGATGAATTTTAACATGAGTTTTATTGCCAACATAAAATTACAAATCAGCATCGGGTTACGATCGCTTTAAAACTTTAAATGGAGATACGTTTTATCGGCTTGGTCTTTACTAATACTGTTTTTGTAATTACGTAAAAACTCAAGTTGTATGAAATTACGAACTTGTTTTCTTAGTATGCGTATTTGAAGATATTATACCCACGAGGGTCAATAAGTAATTGACTTAAATGGTAAATTATGACGTTGGGCAAAAGCAAACAAAATTCCCACTGGTGGAATGAAATTAAATTGGCCTTGAATTGCAAGTTTCAGAGAGAAGGAATAATATTATTGCTATTGGAATGCCTTGAAGAGGTTGCGGCTGAAAATTTACTGTCGACTTTAAGATTTAAACTATGATTATGAGCGAATTACTATAACATATTGATATGAATAATTTAAGCTGTTTTAAAATATAAGAATAACTTAATTTCGAGCAGAAGCATTTACAACTCAACATTTGTGCTAGCTAAATATTAGACAATTTTTACAACTCAATAGCTGGACCGCATTCAAACAACATTTAGCCTCGACTTCGGCTCGTGAGCGATTACATAAACAACAGAAACAGTGGCCGCGTGTTAACAGCTCAATAACTCTGGACAAAGTGGTTTTTCTTCATCGCCTCACGTAAATGTAGCTCAGTTTTTGTGACACTTTTCTAATTCTTCTAAGAAAAAGTTGGGCTATAAGTTTCGTTACTGTTTTTTTTTGTAGTGGCGCTACATTAATAAAAAGGTTTAGTAAATTGGGTCAACCAAAATGAATTCAGAAGATTAGAAATTTTAAAACCCCGAATAATATAAATTTATCGAGTCCATTTAAATAGGTTTTCAAGTCTAAGATGTATTCATAATCTGTCGTAAACATGACCTGTGTAATAACGGCGACTTGTAAAACTTGACTTTTATCAGATTCGATTTCACGAAACGTTAACAACGTACGTACAGTGTAGCGACCAACTCGCGTGCAGTAATGAAGTCTTCAAGCTGTGTAAACAGCCAGGAATCTAGCTCACCTTGACGTTGTTTCCTACTCACCTACCGTGCAAGCATCGCCACTGTCACGCGGCCGAGCTGCTCGCCGCCGACTACTTCGTCGAACAATTTACCCAACACCACTACTAAGCAAATATTAAGATGCATTTTAATCAAGCCTAGCGAATGCTACTTATTTTGTATTTTGGTTTAGATGACACTGTTTTTACAGTAACATTGAAGTATATTGACCTTTAACTAGAACAAATCAATTTGTGGTTGCTTGCTGAGTACACTGATTGTCATTCTACTGTGACCACTTTTGTTGTTGGTGGAATCTGTAATTAGGACATGCGGCTCCACATTTTAAACAGAACAATCGGTACACTAATGAAAAACATGACAGACGCGCGCTGAATATGTTCTTGTACGCCTACTTTGAAACAATAAGGATGTTCACACGTCAAACTTACCGTTTTGCAACGAAAGAGCAAACAGTTCGTCCTCTTGCAGCCATCTCAGCTCGCTAATTATAGACATATCAGTATCGAACGACATCAATGCGGCATGATAACAGCACGACAACAAACACTGCAACTATCGGACTTGGTTCAACACAGCACATCAATCGTCGAGCATTGCGACCACATCACATCACTGGATCAGATCAGAGACGCGGAACGTCAAAACATTTATGTAGTACGAATTATTCATACGAAAAAACTCGCGCCATAACAGAACAAAACCAGCATCGCGGCGTTCCTTTGAGAATCTCGCCGGATTCGGCGCGTCACGTTACAAATTCACGCGGTAATCGTCCGTGGATTGTTACGAAACGTCAAATTTTGACAGCTGACGATCGTGAAGTCGGGGTGAACGAACGGCGCGCGCGCTCACACCGGCCGGCACTCGCGTGCACTGCGCGCTCTCGGGGCTGACTGCGCGCGGCGCGAGCGCGAACGGCGGC